>JAPQRN010000002.1:3337006-3355881 GCA_037367275.1 Coranthus polyacanthus
ACATTTCATCTTGTGATGTTACATAATTCTGTGATTTAAGGTGTCCCTGTGAGTGACTATAATTTCAAGTTGTGAAATCACTCTCAAGGACTCCTTAAGCACACACATACTCGACTGAACTTGTTAAACCTGAGCATCTGTGTGACAGGAAGCCCCTCAGATCCGTCAGAGTGGGACTTCACCCCGTCACCACGCTGCAGCTGCGGGTGTTTGTGTCGAGACAAAGTGCACCCGAGGCTCCGTGTTGTCCGTTACCGTCAACTCCCGTCCCAGGCGACCTGGCCTCCCGCAAACCCGCTGTCACGTTTATTTGCTCCTTTCAGCGACGGAGGCAGAGGCAGCGAGGGAGTTTGTCCTGGACGGGTGGGGGGCAGCGAGCCAATGAGCCACAAAGAAGAGAATGATGGATCCCCGGCCCCAGCTCAAACGGGGGCCGCTGTCACGGGGCTCGCATGGTCATTAGAGCGAGCTCCAAACACCGGCAGCAGCAGGATGACAAATCACAACAAACTCCCAGCACGCCACAGCTCTCTCCCTCTCTCTGCAAATCTGAACCAACGCTGAGTGTTGGACAGTTTCTGCAGAACTATGATTAAGCTGTCACCGTGGGGAGGCCGGTTTGTCAGCAGTTGGGATCTGTGCAGCAATTTCTTTAGACAAGTCTGCCTTAATTGAGTATTCAGTCCCAGAGCGCTCCTGGTTGGTTTCACCCCTGCCTGTTCCCTCGAGGCTAAACAAACCAGCTTCGGCTTCCCACAGCAACATCAGAAACTGGCTCGCAACCAAAGCAGCAGCAGCAGCACTGTCTGTCTTGTTCTCTCACAGAACAACCATCTGTAAGACTTTCCTGCTTCCTATTGTTATGGGAGTGGAGCACAAGGGCGTTTACTAAAAAAGAAAAAAGGAAAAGTCGCAGTAAACAGGCAGGTATGGATACTTTATTTTGCAGCAGTTCAGCATCGTTGCTTTCAAAAACTTTCCCACAGCGTTCTCGCATACTTTTTGTTCCCTCGAGGCTCACACCCCCCCACCCGCTGTTCACTTGGCTAAAGCTGAGGCAGCAGCTGATTGGCCAACCAGAACTCTCAGACAAGCCGGCGTTCACCTGTACTCCACTCTAGCTGCCCAATTACCCGCAAGTCCACGGGGTCCTTCGTTACCCAGAGGCCCAAGGGCTTCTTGTGTGCCAATGTCCTAATGAGCGGGCAGGAAAGACGTGTTTCTGCAGCAGCAGCAGCTCAGCGGAGCCTCCGATACTCACACCGAACGACTTTACTCAAAGTGAAACACATCCTGCTCAGACTGGATTGAGAATGACGCAAAGGACAGAATAAAGGACGGCTACATGGATTATCATTTCTTCATCAGTGTCACTATGTGCCCCTGCTGTTGTCACCCTGCAGGTAAAACAACCTGGAGGCAATTATTTCTCTGGAGACCCTTTCTTTTACATTGACTGTAGAAATCAGATGTATTGAGTACAAAATGTTATTCTTAAGAACTCTGATATCTGCTTTGTTTCTTTGCGCATGTTTATATATGTATTATAATAACTGCAGAAGAACCAAGGGGCAACAACCACAGCGTGAAATTGAAGTCTCTTAAACTGTAATGCCACTAGGTTCATTTTCATGTCGCTGTTTTTATGTGCATTTCCAATTTGAACATAAAAAAGTGAAACTGGGAACGCAGAAAGTCTCAAAAACTTTCAAAATGTGGAAAAAACAGTTAGTGAGATTTGTAAAGGTTGTATGAATAAAAGATAAATATAAATAACAGGAATGGAAGCAGGTTGACTGAATGAATGCTGAGAAAATGCAATTGAGTGGCATGTGTGAAATGATAAACAAACTGCAACTTTCACTTAATTAATACAAGGAACCAACAAAAATGCCATATTAGATGGAAACAGCAATGAAATGCCACTGTGTCTTGAAGACTTTGCAAACACACATAATTACTTGCTAAATCTGTTTTAATCGCGCTTACTCGCTTTTACCTTTTATCGATACACCAACTTTTCCACCCCTTCCAAGTGTTCCGACTTTTTGTGTTTTTTTCATTTTAGTCAGTTCCACTCCGGTCTGTATGTGCAAATTGAACATGTTGTGTATGTTGATGTGAAATACCCCGGATGAGCCTGCAATTGGTGCGTTCCCAATGGAATAACAACAGTTTCCATAGAAAGAAGAACTGGGTAGGCAAAACTATGGCTCCAAAACTAAGGAACTAAAATGATTTACAACTTGTCTAATTAAGATAATTAAGCGTAAGAAAAACGAAGGGAGGGGGAGGACGGCACCTGAGGTCAAGAGAGGGAGCACAGTCCACGATGAACAAAAACCACACACACAACATTAAAAGCAAATAAAACATGCCAAAGACACCATACTGGACACATTTCTCAATATGTTACTCGAGCCATCTTCATCATATACTGCATCCCATTATGGTTATCTTTTTCTTCTTCTTCGTCAAATGGTGGAGTGCAATTAGCGCAACTAGTACATTAACGCCACCTGCTCTGCTGGAATTTGGGCTTGAGTTCACTATTTACATACATTAAATATGGATGTCCAGCTGAGGAAATGGAGGCAAAAACAGCTGTGAGCTGCAGGAGACACAGGTAACGACATGTACAATTTGAGATGAAATATTTCATACAAATGATTATTTGCAGCAAAAAACAGCATAATCTTGCCCAGTTTTAAACATTCAAATGAGCCAATACTAGTTAACAACCAACACTGGCAATTAATCTCATTTGTATCAAACAATAAGCCTAGTAGTCAGTTGTCTATGTAGTACACTGCATTAATGTTCACATACAGCATACTGCACCGTATACTGCCATAGAAAATTGCATGTAGTATATGGTATATACACATGCAGTATGTAGTATGTAGTGCATAGTATGTGATTCTAAATTCTGATTCTGTGGTTCCATTGACAATATTTCTTCAACCTGTTTGAATTCATTCTGTTGAGATTCCACTAGGTTTCAGTGATCTAAAACGTTATACTTGTCTGAAAACAGCGTAAAAAACCTTTTCCATTGAACAGGTATAACTGCAGCTCACTTAGATCTCTTGTGTTTTATCTAGGGTTTGTGACTGATTGATGCATATTCATCGAGATAGCCATGTTGATTTAAATACAACTTTGTAAATAAAGGAAATAGATTTTCCTTTTAGATGTAGAAGATCTAAAAGTTAATATGGACTGAATATGTGAATATATCCTGCCTGTACTGCTTTTATATGAAAAATAAAACAACTTAAGTTGCACAAATGAAAATTGTCATTAATTTCTCTATTTGTTAGTTCTTGCCTCGAGTTACCCTAAGCAGGCAAGTTAACCATCTGTTTGTGTATTCGATTCCTGAAGAAGTCATCTGACAAAAAAACCCCAAAAAAAACAAAATTGAAAAGTTTCTAAATGTGGAGCTAGAAACACAATTCTGCCGTTAAATAATTTTTTGCAAATGTATTTCTTACTGTGCCTGTTAACGGATTAAATGTTGTCTCTGAACTGGATTCACTAAAACCTCAACAAACAGCATATTTTTCTAATGACGACGGAGCAGGTGGGATTACAGGGTTGAAGACGGAAACATTTTTTTTGTGCTTCTTCCTCCTCTGCTCAGCAGCAGCAATAAAGTTTAAACAGAACAGATGCATGCTGGGAAAGTTTATCACAGCTGCAACGGCACCATCTGTGTCATCTTACTCATCACAGGAGGTTTTTCATTATTTATTCTGATTTAAAGAGTTGCAATATACAGGATCCCTGGATGCTTGTTTCTTTGCCGCTGCCTCCACCAACAAACAGCAGCGCTCTCCATCTGCACAGCGACACGACACTCCGCCACACAGGCTGAACTTTATCCCTCAGCTCGTACAGCTCCGTTCGTTCTCTGCAGTGCGTCATAGCAGATGCAAATACTTCCTCCAATCTGTTTAAATGTGCACACAGGAGCAGATGGGAACCTGCTGCATCATCAGGACACTTCAGACAGACAGCTCTGTCCCAAAACTGACTCAAAGATTCTGCTGTGGTCACCTAAAAGTTTGGGAGTTTGCATTTCTATAGACCCCTAATATTCCACTAATAATATGAATAACAGTCTAGTCAGAATAAAAATGCCGCATGTAACCACTTCAGTCAGAAAAGACTGGTCCAATCAGAAGGAAGTTTCAATCAGGTTCAGAGGGCTGGTGTAAGCCCTTAAATAATCCATTCAATAGAAAAACATTAACGCCTAATAATGCTGTAAACACTTAATCTGTTCATTTCTTCTAGTTGGAATGAATCTATTTTTCCTGCTCATGTTTGTGTCACATTATGTGATGTAATGTGACACAAACATGAAGGGAGTAAAACTAGACTGCTCTGTGAAGAATACGACTTTACTGTTGGAGAACTTTGAAGATTTGAAGTTTCTCTACATTCAAAAAGAAAAATAAACAATGTTCTTTCCAAACCAGTTGCTAGAATAAAATGTTGACATTGATCATTTCGGCAAAACACTGATATACAGTATATAACGGCAACGTTTTTTTAAATTTTCATCAACATTTCTTGACATGTTAGTGTTTTAACAGCTCACGGAGCAACATTTGTTCGACTTTCACTGTGCCGAATCAGGTCTGCTCACATGCATCTGCTATGTTCACCAAACTCTGAATCTGACAGACAGACCTACCATCCACATCTGTGACTTCTCAAACATTTTTAAGTTTTGAACAAACGTACAACATTGTGAGAGTAAAAGTGGACTTTCTGGGAGGCAAGTAGCATGTAGGCCCTCATTCAGCAAACAAACATACAACAGAAAACTGTGCTTACGCTCATTCCCACGAAAACCTCTGCATTTTTCAATCTGATCTCCAATCTGTCTCGGTGGACCTGTCGTCACATATTCATCACCTAAAAATGTCGCCTATGATAAAATATTATGCCAAAGCCTACACTGACTTTGCATCATATCTTACAGAATCCTTTGAGATCACCAGACAAAGTTTGCGACATAAGTTTTGTCTGTGGGGATAAATTGCACAGTAAAAAAAAAGGTTGCACTGATCTGAGGCCAGATGAACCTCTGTACAGAGATCTGTGTCCATCTTACAAGGAAACAGCATCTCATTCATTCCTTTGTGTTAAACCTTGAAAAATCTGTCCAATATTACAACATTTAGTTAAATATTTTAGTTTATTTGCTGTTGACAGCAGCGCTATTTCTTTCCAGGCCTCAGTTTATTGACTTTCTTTAATTGTTTCATGTGGATATTATATTTCCTGTTTCGAGGTCAGAGAAGTTTCTCTTCTTGGTCGTATTCCCTATCTCCATGTCATAAACTCAACGGGCAGGAGCAGAATAAATAGGGGCGTGATATTTAAAGGAACGATTGTTTTCAGCCGCCGCATTCATCAACGGCAGAGGATTCGTACGCTGGAATTGGCGAGATACGACTGTTTGATGAATCACACGTGAACGCTGTCCTAAGATGATTTCTCTGCACGAATCTGTGCTAATTTCTACAACTCCAAATTTTCCAGTGACGGTGGCAGAGAACAGTCAATATATTGATGGCAATTTAATATTTTTTTAATGATAGATGTCAGGGATGTTTACTTTTGTGTTGAACAAATTATTGTTCAGTGCAGTCGTAAAAGTCTCCATGAAATCAAATTCGATATTTAAGTCAAAGTCATACTGTATTTGGGGGCGTTTCACTAAGTTTGTGTCCAATGAAAAGCTTTCTTGAATTTTCTTGTCGAGGCAGCAGTTATGGACCGTCACTCCACAGGTAGAGTTGACCAATCATAGCAGATTACTGTTTTTACAGTAAATGTGTAAATATGCAAAAGCCCCGCTAGCTGTTTCATGGGGAATTTGAGGATTGTGGAATTACATTACATGTTGTTCTAAATGTAATGGCAAAATCTATTAGCCGTGAATAATTTCCATTTAAGTTCAGATCAGTGTATTTACCACTTTAAAATGATGTTAATTGTGTTATATTTACCCAAGTTACATTTAATTAATATGTTGAATTAAAATGTAATGCAGCCAACATTACATCTATAACAAAACCTAATTGGAGTTGGACCTTAGTTTCATATGAATGTAAATTCTGGGAGACAGGATTGTAAATGCTGAGGCGGCTGATGCAAACTGACTGATGAATAAACCAGATCCAAAACTCTGATACACTTTTAAAAACCATTTGTTTACAACATGCTTCAGACGGCAGTTCAGAGATGATTAATAGTTGTATTTTCACCTCCTGCGCCAGCTATAAAACGGCGGAATAACTCATGCCTTATTTTTAGCTCTCGGAGCGGATTAGACCCATGAAGACCTGTATGACTCACTTTCCTCTACTTTGCCTCCTAATGTGATCCAATCCAAACTAAACCCAAACTTTCCTTCCCTTTTGTCCGACTTTTCACCATCGATACACCAATTTAAAACCCGAATACATAACTTTTCCCCAGTGGCTCTACTTCTGTAACTTTTGGATGTGAACTTGTTCCATCACAAGCCAAAATACATTCTATATAAAGGGGAAGCTGCAGCCACGTCTCAGACAACAAACGGTCTCTGGCCCCGTCCAGGTCTGCGGTGTAGATCATCAGAACCGCCCAACAGTTCATTAATTGTCGGTGTTCAGATTTCTGCCACTGCAGCTCACATCAAAGAGAAACACGGCGTTCTGAACGATCCGTTGGACCACGGGACGCCCATCGCCCTGACCTCAGCTCCTCTGCCCGCCAAACGCCACCGCCACCGCCTTCGTGTCAGTTACTGTCTGCTGCCTGGCGGAGTAAGGCAGGAGTCAGCAGCGGGGGTGAATGAATGTGTTTTGGCACAGGGGGTGGGGGGTTCAATAGTCTTGATTTGACTCGATCAATCCTCTGTGGTCTGCCTTGCAGTCAAATTACCTCTGGACAAATTAAGCGAGCAGGAGTTTCCTCCGCTTGCAGAAGGAAAAAAAAAAAATAATCGAGAAAGTGTTGAGGAAGCCGATAAGTGAGGAGGCGAGAGGGAGGGGGAGAAAGAAGAAGTAAGGGAAGGAGGGGTGCGTTCAAAGGATCCGCAGCTTCGCCTCGCTCACATTATCACCACAGTACAAAGGGCCAAATATATTCAGTGGCTTTTCTGTGGCACAAAGCTGATTAGCGGAAGGTAGCCCCCATTGTGAGGAAAATCACTTCCACAGCTGTAAAGCAAGTGATTTCATATCCTTTTTTTATTTAAGATTACACAGCAAGTGCCTAATCAGCTGATCCTTAATCATCAGCATTGTGCCCCTTCGTGTTTCCTGTAACCTCCCGCCTCCCCTCGCCTCGCCTCGCCAGCTGCCTGGCTGCCGACCGAGGTTATGAGAAACCACCCGAGGAGGAAGAGAGAGAGAGAACGAAAATCACTTCCAACATAATCGTCTTAAACAGCCCGGCTCCAGCTCCATCTGCAGCAGCTTCATCTGTTCTTATATCATATTAGAGCTCATACAGGCCTGTTTCTGCTGGAGGAGGATGAGGAGGAGGAGGAGGAGGAGGAGGATGAGGGGGAGCAGCAAAGAAAAAAAAAAAAAAAGTCCTGGTGCACTTAAGTAGGAAGTCAACAAGCAGACTTCCTGTCCCCTGCAGCCTCAGCAGATCTTGTTATTACTTGATCCATATGGGAAACCTGATTTGTTCTAATGCTACTTCCTGTCACCAGGATTTCAAAATAAAATGTGTTCCAGATTTAATTAAACTAATGTTAAATTTTGTTTTACTAGTGATGGAATACAATTCAAATGGATTAAATAAATACACATTTTTATTTTGTGCTAATGAATCCTAGAAGATAAGCACCTTTTTTTTTAATTCTCTCAAAAGGACTATAAATATAGTTTTTTTTTTACAATGATGTTTTATTTTTTTAACACACAAATACCCATCTCAGCCAACAGATTGCCCCATTTCCTTTACTTTTCTTTTTTATTAATCTGGGTGTTTATAAAAAGAAACTGATTTTTGAATAAATAATTGTCATTGTTGTCATATTTTGTATTTCATTATCGTTCAACATCCTCAATGATGAGTGTCTTGATTCAAGGTCGCTCATTGGCCACAACCAGAAAAAGCACATTGTAGCATCAAGTTCTGTTGTTTTAACATGACAAAATGTAACATGTTACGGTGTAGAAAAATGTTAATCCACATTTTAATGTACTGTAAACACATAATCCTTTACATTATTTGCACAAACAGCTTTCCGTATCGGAGGAAAAAATATTCCAACAGACCTTGACTTTTTCAGAATTCTTCCTGCGTTTGACTGATGAAATTCTTCATTGGAGTGATGTTATTAATTGTTGTATACCAGCCCTCCATGATCTACAATACTCGACCAAAAGGCCACATGGCAAGGCTCAAAGTGGGTGTTATTTTTGAGGATAATTTGCACCGTTTCTATACTTCACACTGGGGAACTTTTTTTTAATGCTACTGCTCATCTGTCTCCCTGTTTCTTCTCAACATGCACATAAAAAAAAAAACAGAAGCTGCACAGTATTAGGGCTGTGAATCAGAGTTAACTTTACAGACGTGCTTTATGCAAGTCGATATGAAGAAAATGTAAAAAAAAACAAAACATGAGAATGTTAAAAATATAGTTTTAGATTGAAGATTCTCCTCCACTGGAATAAAAGTACACTGCAGGTTGCAGACGTGGCTGTCCACATACTTTTGTCCCTTTCATGTACAGTACACACAGATACCTCCACTGACAGAACACATGCATATTGCATTAGGATGTGCTGTAAGTAATAATGTATAATGATGTCACTTAAATGGAGTCACATTGCTCGTAAGTATGATTCGACCTGAAAGGGTCAAATATAGCAGCGGCACATCATTACTCAGTACATTTTTTATGACTTAATGTCCTATGAACATCATGGTGCTAAATGTAAACACTGTCATCTTAATAGGGGGCCAATGTGAAACTGAATGTCCTTTTTAACAGAATTACAGTCTGACGATTTCAAAATCCCATGTTATTGGAAATAAAGAGATAAACAGTTAATGTGCATAGAAGCTAATGTTCAGGCCAGTGTGCACAAAATAAACTCTGATACTTTTCTCAATTTGTGTTTAAAAACACGTAACATGCAACATACTTGGTTATAGAGAAATGTAGGCGTAAGATAGTGAAAGACTGATAGTTAATAAATGAATAAATGTTGATTACTTGTTTACAGTCATCTCACACTCTGGACTACTGGAATGTAACTATAGTACTTGAATTTTAAGTCTGTACTTAATTGCAATTTTGAGGTAGTTTTAGAGGTACTTTACATCAGACTTTTTAATAATTTCACGTTCCTATTTTAAATCCAAAACTTTGGAAAAAGTCTTCCCCGTTTAATCAGATCAACTGAATCTGTAGTGTATTTTAAGTGGTTGCTTAAAACTCATCTTTACAGAACATTTACAGGACATTTTTATACCGTTTTTTTATATGTTTTTCTCTCATTTGTCTGTTTTTACATCTGGTGCCATGCTTTGGTTTGTGGTCTGCTAACATGTTTGAAGGCATGTATGTGTGGAGGTATTTGTACTCTATATGTAACTGTGTGTTTTAAAAAGTGCTATGTAAATAAAAAGAATATTCTGGAGTACTTTCATTTTCTGCAGCTTTATACTTCTAGTCCACTACATCTCAGAGACAACATAAATGCTTTTTATTCCATTACATTTGTGTGACAGCTGTAGTTCCTTTTCAGATGATGGTTTTTCATCCCCTTCCCAGTGCATGTTTGTGATAAACTGAAGGATGAAATGTTCTTTTATGGGCTGAGTTTCAAATTTTGCTTCTTCTTAAGCTAAATAAACTCTTTAAAAACCTTGTTGCCGGGTTTTTTTTCCTCCATCAAATTTTGTACCACTTCCATGTCTCAACCAAAGTCTGACTGGTGTTTTCAAGTGTTGAATTCAGGGAAATTCTGGCGCTGTCATTTTTTAGCAAAATTGAAAACCTTACTGGTGTAGAGACGAGGCTTCTAAAATTTCTTGTAGGCTTCTTCAAGACCTCCAACAAATGTTGCTGTCTGTATAAACTGTGACGAGATAAACTGTTAATGTGCAGTCACACTAACTTTGACATATCCCTGATTTTGCTCACTTGAAGAAGTGTCAGACTGGTTAACGTACTGGTTTAATGTGATAATTGTCAATTTCTAAAAACTCCCAAAATACTCTGCCTGTAAAAGTGTTGATCCAGTTGAAGGTCTAGCATGGTCTCACCTCTCACAAAAAAAGAGATGTTTTTAAAACACCTTCCATGTGGGAAATGAACAGATTAGAAAGTGACGACGGCACACTCCAATTCACACGTCTGTTGTTGCTTTGTGTAATGAATGTCTATGTCTGAACAACCATGTCAGATCTATTGGATACACAGGTGTCCACCTCTTAACTATATGGGTGTCATAGTGAGAGACCTGCAACAATCAATCGATGATATCCTTAACTTAACGCAACACAGGGAAGCCTGGAGATCACTTGTGAAGAGCGTCTCGACTGCAGTCTAAAGACAGACACTTTGAAGTTAACTTAAGTTTATAACTTAACTAGTTGTTGCTGCTCAACTTCACGATGTGCATCAGCTGCGTCCAATATTATCTGAATGACTACAGTGTCCACAATTTGAAGTTCAACATTGGCGTTCTAGTGTGTACAGAGATTTTGTAAAACAAAGGTATCTAAAACAAAAAATATCTGTCCACACGGAAAAATGCATTGTCACAAGTTGACTTTTTAGAGATATGTGGTTCTCATAGGACTGGATGCTACAAACATACGATGATTGTACACAGTATGATGCATCGCTGCAGATTAAACTACCTGCACTTTATAAAGTCGTTCAAATGAGCTCAACCTTAAACATGTACAGCAGTGAAATGTAACTCACACATGAATGCAGCCGTAAAATGAATCGAAACCATCAGATATAATAGTAAAACACTAACAGGGACCATTTTACTGCACAAAACTTTGCACACTTTAACTACATTTGGCTCATAAAACTTACATATTTTCACTGAAGTAAGGTTTGACAGCACAGCATTTACTTGGAGTATTTTCCCAGTACGTTCGCTGCAGTATCTGGAAACTTTCTGCACCACAAAGAGGCATGTAAAGACTTTGCTGTGCTACATTTTTCCTTCTTTTGGCATTTTAGGCCTCGTTTTATGCCCCTGTGTGTTTTAATTTTGAAGCACTTTATAAAGTCTGTATTCATATAAAAGTGTTTGACTTTATAGTTTATAGCTGAATAGATGAGTCTTAACCAGAAAGATTTATGCATCTGCCCTTTAGCATCATAAGGTGGTATGAGCATTACAGTTGCCAAACCAGAACCACATTGTTCATCCTTTAAAGCTCCACTCCAGAAAAAAAAACAAATTATGACCTTTTTTAATACTTGAAGCTGCAAAATATGATGATCATATTAATAATAATAGCTTTACAACTTAAAGCACAGAAGTGACAAGAGTGCACATTCTTTACTCCAGCAGAAGTACACATACTTATTTAACTTCTTTACTGCAGCAAAAGTGAAAAAAGTATAGTCTTACATCTTTTTACATCATTTTGTCTTGTTGCATTTTTTATCTGATTTTGTCTTGTCAGGTCGTATACATTGTTTTCATCCTGTCTTGTCTTTTACGTCATTTTCATCTTGCTTCATCTTTTATGGTGTTTTATTTTTTTAATGTCTTATATGTAACTTTTGTCTTCTTACGTCTTTTATGTAGTTTTTGTCTTGTTGCATCTATTATTTAGCTAGCTTCCAGCTTCGTCTTTTACATAATTTTTGTCTTTTTACGTATTTATTGTCACTTTCGTATAATTTCAACTTTTATGTAGTTTTTATCTTTTTTGTTTTGTTACGTCTTTCCACATAGCTTCTTTTACATCCTTTTTGTCTTTTTGCCTCTTTTATGTCGTTTTCTTCTTGGTGCGTCTTTACGTAACTTTTGTCTTGCTACATGATGCATTTATTTAGCTTTTGTCGTGATGCATTTTTGGCATCCTTTTTGTTTGGATTCATCTTACATAGTTTTCATCTTGATGCGTCTTATACCTTTTTTGATCTTCTATCTTTAATCTTTTACATTGTGTTCGCGTTTGTGTGTGGTACGCGCCAATGGATAAACCAAAGGTCGTCGTTATTGTCCATGTTTATCCATTTATTGTGAAATCTGTCTTGATGTTATGAAGGTGCACCAAGATTGAAAATGAAAATAATGGATAAATCACTTGAAACCTAAAGCTAGACAGTGCCGATGTTTATGTAAAAATATAGATATCAAAGGGAAAAATATAGTCTGTAAAACAAATACTCAAGTAAAGTACAGATATGGGATAACTAATGTTATCTTTCAGTATTTTACCCAACATCATCATGATTATGAAAAGAAAGTTCAAAAGCCATGAAATAAGAAAAAATAAAATAGGAAGTAAAAAGCTATTGTGTGTCAGTGCATCACTTCCTGTAGCTGCAGCCGTGTCGACCTCTGCCATCCCAGCAGGCTTTTATGTTAATGCTTTTTTTAAGTTGTGTGTCACAAACAAAACACCGAAGGAAAAAGAAGAAGACAAGTGCTCATTCAACAGATCTTATTTTCACCCGGTGGGGTTTTAAGAGTCTCCAGCAGACGAGCTCTGGGGCTAAATGAGGGCGCGGCAGTAAAAAGCCGCTTCAGCCGCTGCAGGAAGAGAGCGATGGAAGAGGCCACCAAGAAGGGGAGATAATGGAGAATTTATGTTCTCTCTGAGAGGCCCTCTTAGCTGGATTTAATTCTCTTAATAGTGGCAAGATCTCAGCCGGCAACACTCGGGCTCTAACCTGCCCCGCAGTTTGAAAGCCGGACGTGGGGGGAAGCAACAGATGCATAATAAATGAACAAAACCCTCTAGCTATGAGGAGACGTAATTGCTCTCAGCACGGTTAATGTTTCATGATTTTAATAGTGGCGTTCAAGCGGCCTCGCTGAGATACCGGGCCAATGTGCTGATGTCACCACAATGAGGATGCGGGTTAAGAGGTGAGAAGTGAAAAAGCTTTCCCTCTGAGTGGATGACGCCTTACATGAGGTTACACAACACGGCAGATGAGAGTCACACTGAGCAGGGCCTGATTCTCGCAGTTCTCACTTGACACAGGATCATCTTAACACATGTGCATAAGGGCAAGTTAAAGGTACATTTTAGGTATGAAGCACACCTGAACAGAGGAAAACTCCTAATTTACATATTAACTTTGGTTTATAATCACAGTTTATAATCTGTCATGCATGTGTAACTGTGCTCAGCTCTACACGTTCTCAATTTAACTCAGCTCGTCACATCCTGACACGCTGCGCCAATTTCCAATCTCCCCTTTCTTTCGAAAAATCATTGAAAAAGCTGTTGCAAATCAGTCAAGTCATCAGATGCACATGTATGATCTCTTTGAAGAGTTTCAGTCAGGGTTTAGAGAACACCAGAGTACTCAAAACAGCACTGGTGAAAGTCACTAATGATCTTCAATGGCATAAGACAATGGACTTATCTCAATACTTGTCCTTCTTGATCTAAGTGCTGCATTTGATACTATTGATCATTACATTTTATTACAGAGTTTGGAATGGCACTAGGTTGGTTTAACTCTTACTTTTCAGAAAGACTACTCGTCCATCCAAACTAAGGCCAGTCACGGTGTTCCATAGGGTTCTGTACTGGGACCATTCATTTTTACTCTATGCATGATACGGAAGGATGTGGAAACATGGAATAAGTTTCCACTGTTATGCTGAAGACACACAGCTGTATCTATGAAACTAGACGAAACTAATCTGTTAATAAAACTCCAGGCATGTCTCAAAGACATAAAGACATGGATGACAGGTAATTTAATTCCCCTAATTTCAGACAAAACTGAATTTATTGTATTTGGGCCCCCCAAAAAAATCCACTTTATAACGACACATTTAATCATTAATGATTAATAATTAACATTTCTCTGGCATCCAGTACATCTGTGAGGAACATGGGAGTTGACCAGGACTTATCACAGTCGTAGTGAAGATGGAGATGAGCTGAAAGGCAAAGCTCTCAATTTACTGGTCAAACTATGCAAATATTAAGAGTTGGTTCATCGTCGTGGTTTAAAACTTTGCCAGTTAGATGTAGTATTTCATACAATAACATTTGACTTCAGCTGCTGATGGAGGCACTGACATTAAGAGGTATTTTGACAAAAACCTGCTCATGAACTGAACTGCCTTGATTAGTCAGTGGAAATAGAATGAGACAGGAAATGTAGGGATAGATAATGACATGCACCACATGGCTTCAGGTTGGAATTGAACCCAGGCTGCTGTGGTAATGTGTGGTACACGCTCTAATCAAAATGACTGATTTCTTCAGTAAATGACTGTCTAATAAGTGGGATAATGTACAGTGAGCCAGACATTGTGTGTTCATGGTGATCAAGACCTTTCCACATCTTGCATCACCTTGTCAGGGTTTATTTTGTAAAAATGACAGACTCACTGTACATTATCCCTACTTTTTTTATAAAGTCTGTGGTCTCAAGTCATTCATTGCATCGTTTTTCTTTTACTAAACATTGAAAACACGTCTTGAACTCTACACAACGTATGGAAAAGATCATTTCTTGACAGGTGTAGTGACAGTCTGTTCAAAAATCTGTGTAGTTTTGTCAGTTGTCAACCCTCCCTTGTACAGTAGCTGCAGATAACATCTCCAGCAGTAAAGACTAAAGTGTGCAGTAAACTTGTGTTTCATTCTTCACAGTGAGCTTGTTAGTGCTTTTAAAACTACCCCATCATTTCTTCCTCCCTCTTCTTCTGCCCTCTTGGCTCTCGACTCATCTGCTTCATGCCCCACTTGACTCTGATGATATGAGATTTCAGTCCCCATGGCAACCAGCGGGACTCGTAACCATCTCCACTTTCCTGTCTCTAATTCTTGCCCCTTTCATTTGCATAGAAATAACATTTTGGGATGAATGAGCAGTCTCCTCCAGTCCCAACCTGTGTGTCTGTCTGATGCTGCCGGCGTCTTATTTGTGTTCCTGCCTCTCCGTATCAGCTCGAACATTTACCTCGTGATGTGAATGATGAAGCCGACAGCACAGAGGAGCTGATCTGATCTCTCTGAGCTCGGGGCCTCATTTTAATATCGCCTTTGGCCATGTATTTTTATTACACTCATATTTCATCAAACAATCTCACCAACAAGCGGGTAATGACATAATTAACCTACAGGGGGGAGTGCCCTCGCCGCCAGGACGACGGATTTAATTGGAGAGGCTTCAAAGCAAGGCCGGCCAATCCGATAGGTCGGAGGGAGGAGGAACGGCGACCAGTTTGCACCGAAAAGACACAGCAGCAGCAGGCGGCGGCAACGAGAGTTAATGAGGTTTTAATGACATTAACTTTGTGGTCCAGGTTGTGCTGAGCTTTGTGTTTTACATCCAGGTCATTGCAACAAAAAAAAACTGGCTTCAAAAACATAAAAAGCATATATTTATATACATCTTGATTTCCTAAAATGCGGATCATTATTCTTTAAAAAGAGCAGGTTTTGAACGTGAAAAATGATTAATTCAGAGCCACATAGCAGTTTCCTGCCTGTATGGATAAAACCTTATTATTCTAATCCACACTGCTGTTTTTTTGCCATGTTCACTGTTGCTGGTAATAATTCTTACACCTGTTTTCCCCTCAGTGCTGCACTAATGGAGTACCTGAAGGCTCCCTGCACAGTTTTCTGTTTAAAACAACATTACTTACACCAGAGGTAACTAATAACCTAAATGAGCTCTACTTTTCTGCCAGTGGCCTTTTCGTTTAATGAGAGTTTCTTCTTTTTCCTCACCTGAGAAAGGCCAGAGGATGGACACAACAAAAGAGTCACAAAGCGAGAGGAGGTTTGTTTCTTTTCTGGTTTTACTGTTAACATGATCAGTATGTGTTGGAGTCTGAATAAAAATGGCTCATGTCACCACACCAATCAGAAGCGACTGGCAGCTGCTACAGTGTAAGGTTTTAATTGGACACCTATTGATTGGACCTGATAAAATGTCTAATGTGTCAACAAACAAGCATACAATTTAATGTTTTAACACATAATAAGCCACTTTTTACTCTCAATAAATCATTTTGTCTATACTGCAAAAAATGTGCACTATAATTTCCCATTTTGACCATTTACAAATCAGAAATTAAAAATGTAAATATTTTTACAGTCTCATGTCTTCACATCTGAAAAGCTGCAACAGTTACAGTTTTATGTTCAATAATGAAAAAAGAGAGAGCTGCTGCCGTCTAGTAGGAATTAACTGTATTAAAATGTACTTTAACATGTGCAGGTAATGTAATATAATCCATATTTATGTGACAATAGAAAAGGTCGCTCGTCGTGATGAATATACAGGGAAAGATCACAGCTCTTATGTTTAACAGAGCTTTAAAGCAACTTTCTGCTCATTCTTTTGTGTTTTTTTGCTTCTCACCATTCTAGCTGCTGTCTCTGTCCAAAATGCCAACTGTCTTCTGATTGGCCAGTTTTAACAAAGTCTGCCGAGCAACGGCAAACTTGAACTTTTTTCTGTAGTGCTTTGTGTGAAACTTTAAAAACCATCTATTCTAGAGATCAACCTATTACTGACATTGAAAATGATCTGATTTCAATATTCATTATTTGTCCAATTGACTCTTTTTTTAATCAACAAAGATTTTGAAAGATAAAACAATGTATCAAGTCTTCACATGTGAACAGTTGAAAGACCAAAAGGGTTAATCGATTACCAAAATAGTTTTTCAAGCATTAAGTTTCAGGTAGCTCATTGTGTTCCACTACGAGTAAGGTGAATAACAGTCCAATCTGAAAAAAATATATATCTCACATCTCCCCACATCTGGCCGGATCTGGTCCAATCAGAAAGAATTTTCTCTCAGGTTCAGAGCAGTAGAGTAAACATTTGATAATCGGTTCAATAGTAAATTATTATATCTATGTAAAATAACTAATTCTGATTGTTTGGCTGGAATAAATCCGTTCTTTCCATGTTTCTTTTCCATGTTTGACGAGAAGAGCGAACTTGTGCATGAATGAACGTTCCTGACTATGTTTCCTGCCATATTTACCTTGATATTATGTTGAATAGGTAAACCAACCATATCACAGTGAAAAGTAAATCACTTTGTTTTATACACATTGATTTTTAATCCCTCAGATTTTATGACTTTCTATTAAATTTAAGAACAATGTTGTAATGAATTTAGTGTATTAAATATCTGTGTCATGTGTCATAAATGCACAAAAATAAACAAACCCTTGTTTTGTCGTCTAGGTGTATTTCTGTCTGGATCTGGACCAGAGCTCGCCTATTGAGCATGTGTGTTCTGCTGCAATATGATACTAGCAGGACTTAATGTGTTTAGTATTTCTGGGCGAAACTCAAACTGACCTAAAGATGATTCTGCATCACTGTGTTAGATCTTTGAAGAGTTTTAAACGCAGCAAATATTCCTCCTGACCCTGCTCTTCAGTCTCCACTCCACCACTAAGACCATTTTGGCCAGTCTTCAGAGTGGCGGCAGCGGCCGAGAGCGAGGAGGACTGGGTGCTCTGAAACCCCATGGGGTCACGGTGACCAAACTTAGCTTGAGCACAGAGACGAAGGAGACGGAGACTGGCTGCCTAAAAACGTCTAATCTCATAAGAAGTCTGCTGCCTGCTGACTGGGGAGCACAGGGACGCCAAATACAACTTTAAAAGCTTTCTTTTTTTTTCTTTTTTTTCTACACTCCACATCCCTTTATCACAGACAGGCCATGTGCTACTGACTGAGGCGAATGCACCAGAAGACAGCCTGGCAGGAGACCCCAGCGGAATCATGGGAGGAAAAAGCATGTGTGTGCATTTGCGCTGCATGTTTCTTTTCTCTTTCAGCATTTCTGTCAAATAAAACAACACTAAATATTTAATATTATGATTTTTCCTCTGGAATAATGCAGCTTTTGTTTTTACATGCATTCCCCGCTGTCGTTAATATTAAAGCCAGCCACGGCAGAAACATCTAAATGGATGCATTGTGTGGGCTGAGGGTCTGTGGAGCAGTAATTTACAGGCAGGAGTCATTCAGTCATGTGGAAACAGCAACAATGTGAAGGAAGCTGACCTGTTTTTACTGTTTTATATTAAACAATGAAAAAGAGAGAGCTGCTGCTCATAGTGCTGCCATCTAGTAGTGATTATTTTTAATGAAATGTACTTAAACACATGCAGATACTGCAAAACATGCCAATAATCTTATATAACTGCAATACAGAAGGTCGCTCATAGTGATGAACATGTAAAGGAAGTCTGCAACTCTTCTGTTAATCCATGAAGACCAAATGCTACGTTTGCATAATTTTTCCTTTAGAGACGGTTGCAACATTTGCATGATTTATATCATTTTCATTATATGAGATGGACATATCGTGATCAAATGAAGCAAATGTGGAAATATCTTAGAGTGTAATGTCACTGATGGCCACTAGACACTGCTGCAAAAATCCCATAGACCAGGAGTCATTCTGGTCTCATTCTAGTTATTTGGATCCTCTGATACGCATGAATGATCCAACAGTACCTTGACGCTGCATGTTACCAGCTATAAGAAGAAAAGTCTGTTTGGAGTTACAGTGTTTGTTTAAACATGGCAGCGTGACATGAAATACAACCATAGACTGTATATATTATTGGACAGAGGAACCTGACGTCATCCATTGGTTTCTAAACTGCCATTTTGAAGC
>JAPQRN010000002.1:3386281-3419177 GCA_037367275.1 Coranthus polyacanthus
GTACAAGGTACAACACCCTCTGTCCTTAGACCCTCGGTTCGAGTGAGGAAAAACTGCCCAAAAAACCCAACAGTCCTGTTTGTAAGAGGCGCTACAACTACTGTCATGATTTAACCACAGGAATAAAACAGAGCAAAACCGAGCAGAGTAAACTCATACATCTGTGAGTAAATGTCTGAAAAGTCTGTTCATCATCATCTGCACCAACATCAATTCTGTACAGACAGAACACGCACCAAACTGGGTTCTGTTTAGGATTAAATCATCATCTGCATCAGGTATTTAATTTATGACGTTTGCTGCCTCCAGTTCGGCGCTGGAAAGAGCACATCTACTGGTTGTTGACAATGTTTAGGTGACTGTTTGCCTGACTCAAGAATGAAATCTAAAAGATTATATTAAACAGGTTTGATTTTGTCTGTCAAGATGCAAAAAAGACCGACTTCAGACAGTTTCAGACAGTGAGTTTTATGAACCACCTCACACCAAAGGATTGAGATGAAGGAGCTTCAACTACATCAAAACTCTCATGATTTTTTTTCTGACAGTGAAAACTTGTCTGCAGTGTTGAAATTGCTTGAAACGTCATGTGGTGCACAAGCAGCTTAAGTGTGACTTTTACATGAAAGATGCAATCTAGGGTCAAAGTAAAAACCCTGGAACCTGTTTTCATTCACAACTGTCGAAAACATTTAGGTCCAACATATTCAGGATCTCTTTCCACAACCCAGTTTGACAAAGCCTAGTAATCAAAAGCTGCATTTCCATCCAGCTGATTTTTTTTCAGTTTCAGTTTGCTTGAAAAGTCAACGTATTGATAAAAGCAACATTCACTGAATTAATACAAGAAACAGTGGATGGAAAATAAATGGAAACAGCAAGGAACGCCACCATGTATGAGGTGCTGCAGAAAGAAATGTTAAACAAAGGCTTTGACAAACTGTGGAAGAGTTTGAAACATCTTTATATGATCTAGCAGATCAGGTTTTTGTCAAAATACTTCTTATGTCTATCAGCTCCTCAGTTAACAGCTCAGGTTGTATGTTATTATATGGTTTTAAATCATGATGATGATGATGAACCAACTCGTGATATTCACATAACACTAGTGGATGAAAACGCACAGAAAATTTCATTTTCTTTTGCAGATCTTCTGAAAATTCAGTTAACATTTAGGATTCATTTGGATATAAACCTGCCTCCAGTCCCACTAAGTGGCACCATGAAGGTGGGTATCAACTAGCCTTGTTAACCAAGACTTTCTGACTCTAGTTGTGAGTGCATTCGTTGTCAGCAGGTGCTACCAGGTGACCAATCACAAACGTAGACGGGTCTGGATCAGGTGCATATTTCTCACAAGACTGTAAACCACAGCTGCTGCAGCCAAAGCCAGGAAGGAAAGCTGGCAACAAACTGTCCGAGTTAATATTCTGATCGATATCACATAATTAAGGCATGAGTAAATCGGACTATAATTATTCCATTAAATTAAGGTGTTCTTATAGTGTGTAAGACCATTTAAGCCTTATTCTTTAACCTCAACCCTGACACTGTCAAACGGTCTGACAACAAGTTAACAAATGTAAAAACAGAATTCAAACTGATAAGTAGGCTTTCTCTCAAATGTTATAAGATCAACAGGTTAATCAGTCACCATTTTAAGATTATGTACATCATATTACCAGACAAAGGAAAACAACAAGGTTTGGACGGTCTGTGTAACTGTTTTAACTGACTAACTTTAACTGTTTTTTCTTCCTCCTTTCCTTTCTTTTTTTCATGTCAAGGTGCACAGGATCTTCTAGGAGTAGTGGTCAGTAGGTGATGCTTTTATATGGTTTGAGCTGCTATCTTGAACATAACCTGCAGGTTAAGTTTGCAGGGTAAGTTACCATGGAGATTTACCATGTAGTAAACCACCTTTGAGACACTGATAACCCAGATTTAAACCAGATGTTACCTTGCTAACCCCTCAATCCTGCTGCGTGACACAGACCACAGGTCAGGTCGATTTTATTACAAATTTTGCTCAAGGGGCTAAACAATCTGTACATGACTCCCTCTGCCCTCAGACACTTGAGAAAGAAAAAGCACCCTAAAAAAAAAACTTTTGGGAAGATGATATTTACAGAATTTACAATCCAGGAGATGATAGGCAGCTTCCAGAGGATAGAACCTGAGCCGTGCAGCTGCTTCAAACCAACAGTTAAAGAGTAAGACATCTGACCAAACCTCTTTCCGTCTAGAACAGATGTGATCTGAGTTTTATCATCTATGTTCGATAAACTAGAACAGAATTTGTAAAGCACTGGGTTTGGCTTTAAATTATTAGCGTTATTCCTATTAATAAGAAAGTGAATAATAAGAAAATAAATAAAAAATAGCCAGCACCATCGAAGCATGGAGAGAGAGAGACGCCATTTATTTCAGTAATAATAGTAGTACAATTTCTTACTGAGAAGGAAAATCAAGTCCTTTATAAATGCTTTATCTACTGTTTCTAAGCAGATGAAGGTTTATGGATGTTTCTTTCTAATCTACTGGATAATGAAGCCAAGGGAGCTCAGGCCAACCAATTGTTACCCCTGGCCTAGGGGAACCGAAGCATAGCACAAAATGTGACTCCCCTCTTTCCCACTCCTTTTACACACAAAAAAGAAACTAAGGTACAACGTCAGGGTGGGCTCAGCCAAAACAATAAACAGAACAATCTATTTACGTAGCAAAACAAAAGAGAAAATAAAATACAACACATCTTACCTTCCTAACCAAAACAGAAGAAAAAGTGCAATAAAGAAAACAGCTTCCCACCAAACAAAGGACTGCTTAATTTAGAATGATTAATATTTACAAATATATACAAAACAGGGTCAAGGTCAAATAGCACAAGGTATATGAAGTCACTAATCACAAATCACAAAGGACACGGCTGGTTGGAAGCAGAGAGGCAAGCCCAGCAATGTCATCATGTCACGTCCTTTTAAATCCGCCGCCATCAGCTCGCAGCCAATCATCTTCCACTTCCTGTGCGGTCACTGAAAGAGAGAGAGAGCAGGTACACAGCACCTCCCTCAGGTGGGGAGGAAGAAACAGGAAAATAACACACTATGACCTCAGGGTCATAACACCCCCCCCACCTAAAATCAAACATTTTTACCCCTAAAAGAAATTATTTGATACCTAAGTACCGGTACGAGACAACGCATCTGCAACAATATTATCGGAGCATTTTAAATGATGAATTTCAATATCGAAGTCTTGCAACAACAAGGACACAACGCATAAGCCGCTGATTGTTGTCGCGCATACGGACAGAAACACAAGCGGGTTGTGGTCAGAGAACACAAGCACAGGAGTTGAACTGGAACCAACATATATCTTGAAGTTCTGTAAGGACCAGAGCAAAACAAGAGCTTCTTTCTCAATTGTGCTATGATGGGCTTGATGTTTATTGAATTTCTTTGAGAAATAGCACACAGGATGGTCAATACCACAGTTGTCTCCCTGCAGAAGGACAGTACCTGCACCATAACCACTGGCATCAACCTCTATTTTAAAGGGACATGCGAAGTCAGGTGCGGACAGCACAGGCGCGCTGCACAGCACCTTGGTGGAATCAAAGGACTCCTAACACACGGATAACACACAAACAGATTTGACAGACTGGACAGGATAGTTAGGGGTGTAACAACACTGGCAAAATTCTTACAGAATTGCCAGTAATAGCCAGGAACCGGCAGGAACCGGCAGAGTTGACGCCATGTTTCCGGCACAGGGAAATCCAAAATGGCCTGAACTTTGGCCGTCAGGGGGCGCACCTGCCCCTGTCCCACCTGATTACCAAGGTAAGTTACCACAGCCTTACCAAATTCACACTTCGCTAAGTTCAGAGTTAGGCCCTCTCTCAGTGACTAAATATTTCTTTCAGGGTGTTCATGTGTTCAGACCAATTGGAAGAATAAACTTCTCTAGGTATGCTTCACAATTTTTCACACCTGAAAGGACTGTACTCATCAGCTGCTGGAAAGCCGCAGGTGCATTACAGAGGCCAAACAGCATGACAGTGTATTGCAGGAAGTTATCAGGGGTAACAAAAGCTGATACCTCGGATGCACGAGGATAAAAAGGCACCTGCCAAAACCCTTTCAACAGGTCCAACTTTGTGACATATTTAGCTGGCCCTACACAATCTATGCAGTCATCCATGCATGGAAGTGGAAAGGAGTCTGGCTTGGTGACTGTGTTGACTTTCTGTTAGTCCGTACAAAAACGAGGGGTCTGATCAGATTTTGGCACTAACAATGAGGGTGAACTCCATGGACTGGCACTGGGCACAGCCACACCATTTTCTAAAAGATAGTCAACCTCTTTTTCCATCACGGCCCTCTTCACTGGGTTGATGCCTATGATCACCAATATCTATGTCGTGCTCCAAAATATGGGTTTGTGTAGGCTCATCACCAAACAGAGATATATGGGATCGAATGAGGGGGCAAATGTAATTTTTAGCCGGCTCAGACAAGTTGGCCAAATGAGCCTCAAGGTTCTCCAAAAGCTTGGAATTTTCCAAGCACACGGAATCAAGACAGACTGCTCATGTAAATTGTCCTCCATGGGACTGTAAGATGGCAACACCACAGGAGACACACATGCCTCAGGGGCCACAGAAGTCACATCAGGAGCATTACACACAAAATACTTTTTCAAAATCTTGATGTGACATACACAAGACTTTTTCTTCCTATCTGGTGTCCTAATCACATAATCTGTTTCACTTAATTTTCTCTCAATCTCATAGGGACCCCAGTTTTTAGCCCGGAGGCTGGAACCAACAACAGGTAACAAAACCAGAACACGATCTCCTGGCTGAAATTGAGGAGGAAGAGTTTTCTTGTCATATTTTTCTTTCATTCTAGCCTGTGCTGTGGAAAGTGAACTGCAAGCCAGCTCACAAGCAGTGTGTAACCTCTCTCTGAATGAGCTCACATAATCCAGCACATTGTGCACTGGGCTGGGTTTTTCCGCAAGACACCGCTCTCGCAACAGGCGCACAGTGTGCCTGAAAAGCAACTCAGCCGTACTGAAACCGAGGGATTCCTGAGTGGTTTCATGAACAGCAAACAGCAACAGTGGCAGATCCTCATCCCACTCCATTTGACTCATCACAGTATTTTACAAAGCATGGATTTTAACATCTGATGAAATCTCTCCAGTGTGGCCTGCACAAAAGCTTTGGACATGAAATTGGACCCTTGATCTGTTTGGATGCACTTTGGCAACCTGAAGGTGGAAAAGAACTTGATCAGTGCTTTAACTATTACTTTGGCTCTTATAGAGAGCAACGGAACGGCTTCAAGAGACCGTGTGGCTGCGCACATCATGGTGAGAAGGTATTGGTGCCCAGACTTTGTTTTCGGCAGAGGGCCAACACAATAAATTATAACATGCTTGAAGGGTTCACCAATTACCAGGATCGGATGCAGTGGAGCAGGGGGAATAACCTGGTTCGGTTTTCCAGCAATCTGGCACACATGACAGGAACGATAGAATTTGGCTACATCAGATTTTAAACCAGGCCAGAAAAAAATTTGGAGTAGCCGATCGTATGTTTTCCAGATGCCCAAGTGACCTGCGAGGCCATGATTGTGGGCAAGGCTTAACACTAGAGTCGGAACTCTTTTGGCACGACTAGCTGCGTGACCACATCACACTCCAGCCTGGACAGAGGAGACCATTTACACATCAGAACACTTTCATCAAACAGGTATGTAACAGGCTGTGAAACACTTTTCTTTCCCAAGCAGCAGAGACACAGGCAGTTAAGGAACTGTCAGCTTGCTGAGCCTTAATGAACAGTACCAGGCACAATTTTCACTTCAGATGAGGGGCTGACTGAGTCATCAGACACATTCAAAAATGAGTCGAAAAGGTTCGCTACATCACCAAGGTTGCGAGCCTGGGCATGCGTAATGACGCACACCGGGAAAACATGAGGCGCATCGAGCACAGCAGAATCAATAACACACAAATCAGCAATGGGCGTTTTCGATTACTTCAGGAGGAGGAGGAAACACTTTATTACCAGCCAAATCGTTAGCGAGAATGAGATCCACTCTAGTGATAGGCAGCTGATCATGCACACCAACACGCATGGTGCCATTCATGAGAGGGGAGAAAAGAGAATCGGCATGCGCAACACACTCAATTTTATTCCCTACAACAACAAATCAGAGCCACAGTACGTCTTATTGGAAAAAGGCACAACACTGCGCTGAGCAACAGAAAGTTTTGCAGCAGTATCTCGCAAAATGGTAATGGGAACCTTGCCTGTTAGAGAGAAAAAACCCTGTGTAATGAACGGTTTAAAATCATCATCAATTTCTCTCTGTTCTGGCAACTCATCAGGCAGAATCTCATTCTGGTTGACAACTGGTTCACCTTGAATGAAGGTCACCGCAGAGGGGTTTTTACTTTTAGACTCTTTTCTTTAATGATGGGCAGACAGCAATGAGGTGACCAGGCTCACGACAGTAAAAACAACCACAGCCTGAGCACTATGCCAGGAGGCTTTAGGTGAGTGCGCTCTAATGTTCTCTATAGTGGAGAGTGCACAGGGGTAGAAAACACTCTTGTGAGTTAAGGCAAACTCATTGGCAAGTACAGCAGCGCTATCGAGGGACACGACTTTCTGTTTGTTTAAATAGACAACAATGTGATAATCAATATCATAATTCAAACTCTGTTCTATGCTAAGGGCGGCACACACCTCCTGAGCTTTACCTACCAATTTACACTGAAGAAGCAAAGAACAAACCTTTTTTTGGCCAATTTGAAGTGGCTGCAATCCGCTCAAATACATTCAAGTATGAACCCACCTCAGACTCTCTGAACGGTGGTAAAAGTGCAATATGCCAGGTCACATCACACCTCTAACTCCTGATTTCTCACCTCCATTTCCTTAATGTGGAGCAGCAGCCGGGGCTCCTCACCAGACATACTCGGCGGAATAGGAGGGTTTGTGGGTGTGGCTGTGACAGGCGGCATAGCTGCACGGAGTCAGCTTTTCCTCCTCCCTCTGGAGCGGACACACCAGAAAACAAACCCCTCTCACCCAGCTTCACACACAAAAGCTGCTTAAGCTCATCTTTTTTCACATGCGTTGGCACTTGCACATCAAAACAAGAAGCAATCAGCATCAGTTACACTTTTTTACTCAAATCTAATTGCGCTAGTGTCGGACTACCAACAAATTATTCCAAATCAAAATCCATAGTGCCACCACAGAAAAAAGTCAACCACAAATATTAGACAAAAAGCAAAATAACCTACCGAACTTACCCAACAAAGACAATGAGGAAAAACGGACAAGCCCCCAATTTATGTTACGCCAAGACTAGGGCTGTGACTCCCCTCTTTCCCGCTCCCAAGAAGACCTGTGCCCAAAAGGGTTCCCAGTTCAATTATAATTTATTTATACACACAAAAACTAAGGTACAACATCAGGGTGGGCTCAGCCAAAACAATAAACAGAACAACCTAGCAAAACAAAAGAGAAAATAAAAAACAACAAATCTTACCTTCCAAACCAAAACAGGAGAAAACGTACAATACAGAAAACAGCTTCCCACCCCTACCACCAAACAAAGGACTGCTTAATTTAGAATGATGAATATTTACAAATATTTACAAAAAACAGAGGTCAAATAGCACAAGGTATATGAAGTCACTAAGCACAAATCACTAAGGACATGGTTGGTTGGAAGCAGAGAGGCAAGCCCGACAATGTCATCATGTCACGTACCTTTTAGATCCACCGCCATCAGCCCGCAGCCAATCATCCTCCACTTCCTGTGCGGTCACTGAAAGAGAGAGAGCAGGTACACAGCACCTCCCTCAGGTGGGGAGGAAGAAACATATAATACACAGGTAAATAACATGCTATGACCTCAGGGTCATAACACAATTATCAAATGGAAACTACCAGCAAATCTAGGTTGAATATAATTGTTTGCTTGTGGCCTTTGACCTTTCTGACTCTGATGAAGACACTGTTGAAACATCCGTTTATTTTCACTATTAACAGTAAGAAATACATTTGCAAAAAATGATTTAATGGTAGGATTCTGTTCTTGGCTCCACATTTATCAACTTTTCTTTAATCCATATCAACTTTTAGATCTTCTATACTTTCATTCTGTATTTCCTCATATAGTGGCACGGTCTTAATTTATAACTTTGTATTTAATACGACATGGCTACCTATATAAATAAGCATCCCATCAATTACAACCTCTAGATAGAAAACAAGAGATCTAAATCCATTTTACTGAGCTAAATAAAACCAAGCTGTGAGCTGTAGTTAGTCTCTTCATTACAATAGCTATGAGAGAACTAATGGGTACAACTAGATTATATCAAAATAAACAAAGAGTAAATGAGTTTATAGATGTCATATGAAGTTAGAATACATAAAATCATCCTAGCAAGGAAAGTGATCGATTATGACCTTATAAGTATTTATGCTGAAACAGCAGAGCATCAGGTTCATTTTTTAACCCTGACTGGACATTGTGACCAGGCGGTCACACAAGTGCTACAGGGATACTATTTATTCTATTTGTCACATTTATATAATATTTATATAAACAACCAAAAGTAGGTTTTTCTGAGTTTTTATAGCAGCAATTTGGCCACAAAAATGGTAAACCAGGCTGTAACGATGCCTGTTAAAGGCTTGAAGGCTCTGAATTGATCAGTGTGCTCCAGTTCCTTTTCTTTTCCTGAAAGTCTGCCGCCCTGTAGCCGAGAAGCACCAGATTTTGCCGGTTTCTGCTGGAAGATGCGTGTAAATGCTGTTTTAACAGATCGTGTTCTTTGTCCTCCTCTGTCCTCTGTCTATGAAACTTTAACAAGCCGCAGAGGAATCTGCCAGAAGCTGCTTCGTGGTGACAGCGAGCTGCTCTGAGGTCTGGGCGCCGTATGGACAGAAAGAGCTGAATCCAGGGTGAAATGGGATGTCCTTCACTTCCTTTTCTTCCTACAGCTGAAGAGAGAAAAATAATGCTTCAACTGCTCCGAGTGCGCTCAGAAAACATGACTTCCTGTATGGCCGGGCGTGACAGACATGACAGGCGGAGCAGTTAAGCTGACACTCAGCCATCCTCTCTGTCATGTCGAGAGCACTGGGAGGTCAGGCGTCCTGACAGCCGCCGCCCGAGTCACCTTCCATCCACCTCGCTACGCTACCAACTTCCTGACACTACTTCCGCCACTGACGGATGCGGCGGTGGACATCACGGCAGAGATTTGCAGACAGTGAATGTCAGAGAGAGGAGGAGGGGTCGACACATGAAGGGAGAAGGAGTCAATTAAAACTAATAGGAAACAAGAGAGCGTTCAGGGTCACGACTGTGTGTGTTGTGTGAGGACCAATTACAGAGTGACACCTTTTGTCCAATTCTCACTTCAACATGAGACCATTTGAGGTCTACAGCTCTGTTCCTAAGGTTACATTTAAACTTAGGTTACATGCACACATTTTATATTGTTTATTGTTTACAAATAATACACTTCACGTCAATATTAATTTGTACATGTGTCAACGTTATAGTGTTTTAACCGATCATGGTGCTTTTCAGCTGTATCTTTCAGAAATTGCAAATGTGATAAAAAATTACTCACAATGTATTTATTAAAAGTAACGGTTATTTCCAGATTCTGTGATATCAGATATATACAAAAAACTAAATAAGTGCACCCACACCTTTACAAAACTCTTCGGTACTGTTCTAGAGGCAACATACAGCCGAGGCACAAGCGTCCTCATTTCTGCTGTGTGTGTCGTCGACAGGTCTGTTAGAGGCGACAGGCTGAAACATCTGTGTGTATATGTGTGAGCTTTACCCATTGTTTTGTCTCTCAGACAGAACTGTGCAGTAAGTCAGAAGAGTAGAAAGAGGAGAGAACTGTATAACCAGAGTCGCATTGTTTTTATTTTGTTCCACACATGGCTGGATGCTGTTATTGGCTGGAGAAAGAGGTCGATGCCCAGAAACGGCCTGTACACAACGAAATGAGGAAAATAGAAAATCCAGGCAGAGGCAGGAGTCTCTGCAGGTAAATACAACACCACACACTGACAGGGGATCACAGGTGATGTTGAGAAGGATTATTGATGAAGATGAGGATTGTGATCATGAGGATTATTATTGTGTGATTCTGTATAGTGTTTTTAATATTTTATATGTTACATACTTTGCTTTTAATATTTAAACAAAGCAGATTCCTTTCTTTCATTTCATTCTATCATTTCATTCTGTTCTGCACCGTAGAGGCTGAAATATCCAAATCCTTCCTACCTTTCTTTGAGGAACATTGTTTTTAAATATTTTAATCATTTTTATCACATATTTGTTGACAAACTGTTGATCCTCAGCCCATCTTTACTCCTAAAGGACTAGACCTTTCCTGAATGCTGATCACAGTGTTATTTCACTATTATTCATTACTTTAAGTCATTATTAGTCGTAATTGCTCCTGTTGCAACTTTTCTTGAACGTGTTACAGCGTGAATGCAAAAAATGGATGCATATTACAAACTAAATGAAGCTGACCAGACAAAAAAAACAAAATGAAATATGTTGTGTTCATACTGTCAAATTACAGTTTAATATCACTGCTTTCTTTCTTAATTCAGCAATTTTCATAGCATCTCAAGTTTTTGTACGTGATTGGTTATATGTGTGTCTTTTTTTTAACCAAGCACTATTTCAGACACTGTTTCTGACTGCTGTGCATATACATTCTCATTCTGACGACGGTCTTCTCCAATCTCATTGTCTTAACATTTGAACACATTATTAATTATTATATATAAAAACACACAAAAAATAATGTCCCCTTTTCATGTGACTAAAAGTAATCTTTTAATCCATTTGGTACTTCAGATATTCAACAAAGCTTTCTTTTCTTTTCTTTTCTTTTTTAACATAGTGCACTTATTTTGAAAGTGCACAATAGAACGCTGTCATTAAATGAGGCCGTTGTGAGGAGAGGTGACATGAAACGGAGGTCTCCAGCCGTATTAAACCAAGGACAATGTGTTACACCTCCAGCGTCCCAGGATGCTGTAGGTTCATCTATGTTATGGTGTAGTTACATAATTCATGTCAGGGATGCAAAGAGAAGACACTGAGCAAAAAATAGCAAACCATGTGACTAAAGGCATGTCAAGGTCCTGCTGTTAGCTGGTTTTTAACAGGGGTTTAAGATCAGGTAAAATCCTGTGTGTTTTGTTTCATCAGCTTTTACAGAATCTGATCTAGTTTTCTGTTAGTTTGAGGAAACTGCAGTTTTGTCTTTATTAAACCCAGAGGGGAAGTTGGTTAATAGCATCAGTGAGTAGGAGTACAGATTACAGAGAAAAAAAGGTAATGAAGGATATGAATACAAATAAAATCATATTAAAGTCTTTATGATGGTAGTAAAATATTAATGAAAGATTGTAAAAATGTGAAGAAAAGATAAACTGACTCTGACTAAGACATCTGCATCTGACGATGTGAGAAAACAGGACAGAGTTGAGGTCAGGAAAAGTGCTTCTGCTGAATAATCCATTGTTTGAATACTGCAGGTAACAGAAATTCAAATCTGTTTATTTAAAATACCACCACACTCTGACAGCTGAGAAAATGTCTTGATGCTCAGGGTTGTTTTCACTGTTGCCAAAGAGGTAAAATATAATTTAATAATAAAGGTCAATGTAAACTAAAACTGCCAGCAGGTAAAATTCACCAGCATAAGTAGCTAATGCATCTCTAATACACAAAACTATACTGTATACTCACTGTATTGAGGGACTGTCTTCACAAAGGAATGCCTCAATTCATAAAATAAAAAAAAAAATTAAACTAACCTTTTGCTTGCTTTATAAACTAATTATTAAGAGTAGTCATTTGTGTGTCTGATATGATGTATAAATGAGTCTAAAATGACAGTGAATATGTGTATTAGAAGAAAACATTTGCATATTTGAGTTATATAGTATTATAAAACAGCATTCAACACATAATTGAATGCTGTTTTCACATGAAGGGAGAAGGAGTCAATTAAAACTAATAGGAAACAAGAGAGCTTTTGTGTGTATTTTGTGTTTAAATACACACAAAATATCCAAAATGCACAATAATGAGACATCAAAATAACAAATCTTCACACAAAAGGGCAGCAGTGGGAAAAAGTACAAATACTTTAAAGGTTCCATACAGTGAAAATGCACTTTTATTGTGTTTTTAGGTTTATATAAACTCTGTGGTGTAAAATAAAAGCTGTGAAAATATGAACTTGCTCAGTACTGTCAGTCTTCTAGTATCTCCACCACAAGAAGTCCTCCAGACAAAACAAGACAATTAGAAAAACCCTGCTTGTGATGTAGTAAGTGGAAGCAATATCCGTAACCAATTATGTTCAAGGTATTGTTTTAAATGTTAGCCCCGCCCCATCAGTTACTAGCAACGGAACAGTGATCATGTTGATAAAACTAACTAAGGAGACAAATGTTACAGAGCAGTGGATGGATTTGACTTTTGGAGACTTATTTTGACTTATCTTCAGTCTTTTTGGATGTGTACAGCACATTCATAACTGATAACTATTGACACCTTTTGAGAATTCTGCTGTTGCTAACGGTTGCTAGGGGATATGTGGTCAGCCAATCAGAACTTTTTCTGATGAAAAGTGGGCGGTGACATTATCCTCCCAGTGTAATATGAGCCGTTTGTGGCAGAGACACAGAGAAGCATCGTAAAAGTGAGGAAAAATTGAATCTATTCTCTTTTTTTTAGTCAACACCACTACATAAGTCTTTAATATACACATATACATGGTATAGATAGAACTTTAAGTGTTAAGATGTGGGACCTTTAAGGTATTTTTAGAATATTTAATTTTCTGACATTTTACTTTCACTCCATACATTTTAACACAAATATCTGTACTTTCTACTCCTTACATTTTCTAAGCAGGCTTGTCAATTTGTTTTCCAACATCAAGACCAATTTCAACCTACGTGGATGGAACAATAGCGCATAGAAAAGATGACCCCTTGGTGTACAGACCAGTGTACATGCATGACGGACGTTTTGAAGACCAAACAGACAATAGAGGGAGACTTGACTGTGAAGAAAAGGTGAGAGTCTGAGACCAGGAGAACTCATTTTGCACAGAAACAGGCAGAAGAAAAGCAGAAACTGTTACTCTTATAAATGTATTATGAATACATTTCAGAGCTTGTAATTTTACTTGAGCAAAGATGTTGAATCCGTACTTTTGCTTTAACCAGAGCATTTTATTATTTTTTGCCACATTGCCCGAACAAAACTGATATGACAAACTCAAGAACAATGTGTAAATGAAAAAATGACTAACAACCCAAGTTTCAACTTTTTGGTTGTATTAACAGACTTCCCCAATAGACAAATTTTAAATTTTAGAATAAGCTGTATGAGAGGAGTGTAGAGACTCACACTGAGGGAATGATGCATGTTCAGCACATTGTTCACTGAAGGACACAGTGAAGCTGAGCTCTGAGTGATAGTAAGAGACTCAAACAGAGAGAGTTCAACAATAACGTGAAGTGTAGATCAGTTAAATACACTTATGAGGCATTAAAACCAGACTTTATCTGAGATATTCAGACAGGAAACAATTAGAATTCTAAACAGATGGTGATGTTTGACAGAGTGACAGCACACAATGAGTTTTCCTCAACATGTTTATGTTGTATATTTCGCAATAAAAGCTTTGTTAGGAAATGAAGGAGTTTTGTCCACTACACACTAGAGGGCCTTTAATATGAAATGGTAACAGGGAGTCTTTTTGAATTAACAGTGTAGCTTTATAGGACAAACAGATTTCATTTTGTTCATTCATTCAAGTACATAAATAACTAAAAGGTTCTAAATATTCATTCAGTCATCATACGAATATGAAGTTTCATAAAGATTGATGCATCTGTTGATAGGGAAGTCTGAGTGCTGCAACATGTAATGACAACAGTGTGCCCCTAACAGCTTGGGGGAAAAAAAAGATCCCGTTTCAACATGGCAGTGCCTCTGCGCTTGAAGCCCAATCAATAAAGAACTGGTTTTCTCAGTGTGTTGAAAGACTGAACTGGTCTGCACAGCTCCCTGACCTCAGCCCCGTCCAACACCTGAGGATGAACATGAATGCAGACTGGAAGCAAGGATTTTGAAGCTGAATGGGAGCAAATCCTTGTAGCCAGGTTCCAAAATCTTCTTAAAAACAAGAACCAGAAATGATGGGACTTAAACAGCAGCAACAGCATTCCTGAGGTTTGGAACGACATGGTCAGCAGTTACATATGGGATGTGTAAAAGTGTCCTCAAACTTTTGGTCATATAGTGTATTTTGTTATGGTAGTAAGTGGAAATTGTGCAATTATGTTGTTTAGGCAAGAGGACACGTTGCCCTGAAAACACCTATTGAAACTGTAACTGCATCTAAACACAGTTTTGGTTGTTTTTCATTTCTAAATACATGTATTTGGGTATTACGGGTGTATCAGAGACAAACCACATATGTGTCGTTGCATGTCTGAGGGGGGGGGCACCAATGCTGCTATTGAAGCCTGACTCCCATTTTGTGCACACTGCACACTGACTCCAACATGCCAAATGCAAAGCGACGTTGCATAATGACTGTCCAAACATGCTCACATCTGCTCACATCTGCTGCTGTGCTTCGATTTGACGACGAGCTGGATTAAATAAAAGACGAGAGGCTGAACTTGTAGCTGTGGCGGCAGATGATTTGAGAGTTTAAGTAGCTCTAGACACTTTTAAAACCTCTAAAATCACGTGGATGGCAGGGAAATAGTGATACTACTTGATATTCAGAGCTTCATTGTCAGCCTCATTGACTTCCATTCATTCAAACAGGGACTGTGTGGGGGCCACGCACAGAATGGAGAGAGACAGTCAGCCTCCATACCTGCACAATACCCTCCTCATTGAAAAGCACCTTGGGATAATGATGGAGGTGCTCCTAAGTGGCTCGGTGGTCAAGAGGAAGCGGGGCTTATCACGGTTGCCAAGGCAACCGGCAGAGGAGAACATCAGACAGACGGAGAAGTCTTGTCTCACTATCTGTGTGCTCGGCCGTCCTCGTTAGGAAACAATCTGCAGCGGTTTTCATTTGAGAGGAAGAGGAAGAAAAAAGAGAGGGGAACATTGTGTCTGAGCAGTTGATGGAGAAGAATATTTCTGCATCGGCTCGCGCTGAAGCAATTATTGGCAATTTCATCATCTATGAATTCATGAACTGTACTGAAATCCATTTGTCCCGCTGCCAAAGAGGAGACAGAATAGGGTTTAATTGCCATCCGGCATCACAAAAAAGAGGCTCGTTCCTGTTCTGGGCTTTAATAAAGGTGAGGTGCAAAAAATGAGAAAATAACCTAGAGTTCATTCTGCTTTTATTATTTCAATTTGTGAGCCCGGCTGACAACATTTTAACCAGAGACGTTCACCATCAGGTGGAGTTTATATAAGTGAAGAGCACAGGCCCTTTTCCATTAGTCAACATGCACACTGTGCCCCCATCAGTCTGAATTCCACAAAGAGAGAAAGAATACGTGTCTCACTAATTGCTCATTGTGGATTTACTGCAAGCAAAAAGTTTCTAAATCCATTACTGAAGTACAAGCAGCGGTGGAAGAAGTGTTCAGATCTTTAGCACGCTGTGAAAACCCTCCACTGTAAGTAAAAGTTTACTGTTCAAAACCTCTCTTAAAGGCTCAGTGTGTAAGTGTTAAGAGGGTTTAAATGCAGAAATGGAATGTAATATTCATAATTATGTTTTGATTAGTATATAATAACCTGAAACTAAGAATCATGTTTTCAGTAAAATGAGCCGTTTAAAGCCATGTTGCACTGATATATTTCTACAGCAGCTCAGTGCAGAACCAAGCAGCAAGGAACTCGGCTCTAAAATGAAGCCGATGTGGAAGTATTTTAAAGTTGTAATACCGCTGAATGCCACTGGGGGTGTCAGTAATTTTTTTCCAGGACTCACTCCAGTCTCATCCATTCGATTTAGGCCCTCTAATAAGTGATCTGGTCCATCTTTAAATGTTTCCTGCATTAATCAGATCTCAGGACTAATAAAAGGGTTTGATGTCTGCCGTGTCAGGCTTTGATTGACAGGTTGGAATGACGGCACGTTCGCCTACCGATTTATTTAATAAAAAAATATTCTTAAGCAATGTTTGATAATGTTAGCTCACCTCCTCTAGTTTCACCCCTTTTGTCCAAATAATGGTCACATCCGGCGATAAAAGGCCAACATGGCGACGGCCAAATCACATACTGGCTTCAAAATGGCAGTTCAGAAACCAACGGGTGACATCACGGTTCCTCTGTCCACAAATATACAGTCTATGGTGCAGTCTCCTTGTCCTTCTCCTCATCTTTTTTTGTGTTATACTCAGTACATTACAGTCACCTACTATGTTTGAGTGTGGATCAGAGTTAACATTCCCTTAACTAAAAATCTCATCTCATCTCTCTAATGTTTCTCATATAACTTCCTTATTTTAACCCTAACCTTGATCTTTCCCGAACACTAACCAAGTTGTGCATAAACCTAACCAGACAATCGTCCTATTCTGTCATTTAGTTTTAAGGACGTGTTGATAAAAACTGCTGTCACCTCTTCTCTCCTCTGAATGAATGGAAACGCAGACAACAAATAGTCTGAAGGAACCTTTTAGTTCCTGGGAATAAAATTGCAGGATTAGACATTTCCATAACACAGATTTTGTGAAATCCTCATAGTCTTTGCTCCTTATCAGACTAGGATGAAACCAAAATTTCCATATTTTCCTTTCCTTTTTCTTTTTTTTTTTCATTAAGTTAAATCAAGGTCTGGATGGAAGCCTCTCGCCAGTCGCTGACCGCTTCTGTATGCGGTGCATTTTAATTAACCTCAGTTCATACATTCACATCACTCTCGGTGAGTAAAACCCCGTTAGAATAAATCAAGACATCTCAAAGTGATTTGTCCAGTGCATTTGGACTTGGTGATGGAGGCCATTAGACAGCGATCTGGAGGTGATTATCTGTAAGCCAATCACAGCATCAGTCGACTGGCAGCCCCGTGCTCTGAGGTTTGGAATTTAAAACCAGCCTGACCCGCTCTCTTATCGTCTTCTCTTTCTGATCACCGTCGCCGTCATATCATCACCTCCTGACAGGCTGTGATCTGAGAGCAGCCTGCGCTTCCCGTCTGTCATCTTAAAGAATGAAAAGGAAGGTTAAAAAAAAACAAGTCGCGCTCAGTTCTCTAATGGGCTCAGATGACTGTTCACCTTTTGAGCTCGACGCAGCCTCGGAGCGGCAGGTACATTTCTTTCTGCCTTTTCCCTTTTTTCCTCCTCGTCAGACTAAACCGTGAGCTGATAATGGCTTCTCCCATCGAGGATTCATCCCTCGTTCTTTAACTTTCCCCCTGAATGCAAATACACTCCGTCACATCTTTTTGACTCCCCTCCTCCCTCTCCACTCTTTTTCTTTTTTTTCTTTTTTTTTCTGTAGAAGCATAGCAGAGGATTAGCAGCCATGCGTGACTGATGGGGAGAAGATACGCCATCAGAATAAGTTAGAAGACCTCTCCTCCTCCTCTTGATTTCTTTGTGCATGAGAGAGAGAGAGAGAGAGGAAAAGGGGAGAGAGGGTGAGATGCTCGCTCTCTCTGAAGTGTCATTCCTGTTTCAGAAGACGAGCAGAGAGGATAAGTGGCTGGTTGAAGTGGAAGGAGACTCTGTTGGCTGAATCTAATCCCGTGCATGTTTCTGTGGCTGGATGTGACGCCACATCACCTGCACTGCAGCCCGAGGCCCTCATTACTGTCACCATCTGACTCGCTCTGACTGCCTGTCTCTGCCTGTGTGTGTCTGCGTATGTGTGCGGTTTTATGACAACACGAGGAAAATGGAATGGTTATAAATTCCTCCTCCACCAAAAAAAATCAAATCAAATCAGTAAACGTGCAAAAAGCTGGCAAGAAAGCGAGTCAGCGTTTGTCCGTCAGGCAGCCGGTAAGTCCGGCCACTAGTGTCACTAATGATCTGGACCAACGAGGGTCATAACATGGGCAGTTTTAGTGAATGTAGTCTGTCTATATCAACGGCTGCATTTTCACTGATGGTATTTCTTCAACCCGATTGAAATCATTGATTAGATATCGCTACTGAACTGATTACAAGGATGTTACATAGAGTGATCTGATGAGATGTGTGTTTACATGCCCCAAAGCATTTAATTAGAATTTGACAGTGTTACAGGATGTGAAGAGCCTATATCACACATTATAATAGTTCCGGTTCTTGATTCTGATTAGATGAATTGTGTTTGATGCTATGGTAAACTCTATGAACACACACCTCTGATTGCATTACATCAGTATTACTGCCCCATACACATTCTTTTAAAGTGTTTGATTTAACAGGAAGGAAGGAGAAGGAAGATAAAAAAGAAAGGAGACACGGTGAAATTAATGAGAGAGAAACCGAAGCGCTGAAAAAGTCAAGATATGAATCTGTGACTGTTAAACAGACTGTTTGGTCCATTCAGTATTTTCAGACCTGGTGTGAGAGAACTGAACAAAAACTCTGTGATGCTGCCCAAGGGCACAGAAACCATAATGTGATAATGTATTGTAAGTGGATATAAATGTGAATATCCCTGCAGTGTTACTGTCGCCAGTAGATGCAGGACCAACATCCTTGCTTTTGACATCACACAATTAAAACGCACCTTTTCAGAGTCAAACACTAGAGGAGTCTTGACAAAACTGACCGTGACTTCAGCAATTTGCACAAGTAACAGTGATCCAGAAAAATGTTAATAATCAGAACCAAATTTAAGTATTGTTTCTTCTGCGTCTGTGTGTCACTTAGTTACCATTTCGATAAATGTGACTGAAGAACTACATTGCTTGGCAGAAGAAAGTTATCAATTATCAAGCCTTACTGATTTTTTGTTGCTTTGTGTTTTTATGAAACCTTGTATATGCTTTATTCACTGATTTTACAAGGCTAAGGGGATTTAAACACTCAGCTTCACTTCTAACAAGGGCCCTTAGCTGTTGTAAATTCACTGTAAAACACTGCCTCTGGGGGCTCGTTGCTTTATTTAAAAATATATAATATCGAATCATAAAATAGAACCTGCGTCCACTATCCATGCAATTATAACAACCTGCCTGGCAAGTTTCTAATCAATCTGAAACGAAGTAACTGAAAAAAAAAGATTTTGAATATAGTGGGGATGGATGGACAAACCTTGCATGGACCCATCTAAAAACCACATTTTTAACTACTATTCATCCTTTGAATATGTTTTACTATAAATACAGACTTTTGGCAGTGCTGTATTTGTATTTGATTATGGCCATGACAGTAAAGACGAATCTGAGAGAGAGAGACGAAAGAAAGAGATAGAGTTTAGTGCTCATGTAATGGGGTCAGGACTGTCTCTGGAGAGGTCATCAGTGGCATGTGTGTGTGTCTGCGTGTGTGTCTGTCTAAAACTCCGCTGACTCAGCGGGTCATGTGACGACGAGGCCCAATCCCAGAGCAGCCGACCAATCAAACGATGTTTTCCAGCCTAGTTTGGGCCTGAAGAAAAAGGAAAACACAACGCCTGGCAGAGAGGCAATTAATCTTAAAAAAGAAAAAAAGTAAAAGTAAAAGGGGGGGGACGCCATGTGTCCCAGGTGACAGAGGGGATTCTGGATAATGAGGGTGCACTACATTTAATTAGCTGTAGCGACAAGCCTCAGGAGTGATTCTGATGGAGAGATGAGGACACTTTGGATGAAGACTTTTGTCTCCGTCACCGCTAACATCAGCAGATGTGAGAAAGCTGCAGCAGCTCTATGTGAGCCGGAGCTGCTGGGAAACTGTAAGTGGGCGTGGTGAGGGTCACATGACGGATGGCAGCATCAGTAGGTTATTTTTTTAGTAGCCTCCTGAGCTAAGCTATCACCTTTATAGCTTCTACTGTAAGAAGGTTTGATGAGTGGTGACAGGTGGAATCTCAATTTAGAATCAATTTAAGATACCATTAGGTTAGAGTTAAAGTTAGGGGAAAGCTCCAGAAAAAAAGCTAATAAGTGGGCAAAGTGAGTAATGAAATAAAATACAGAAACTACTGAAATGTGTAAAAATAAAAGACATGATATTTCTGGTTCTGTACTGATCTCAGCCTGAAGTTGGGGCTGTTATTTATTTTTGGTTAATGAGTATTCAACAGAAATATCTTATAAAGCTTCAATATCTTATATGTTGTAACTTTAAGTATATGTTGTGCTTTCTTGTTTGTGCAGTAAAATATATCTAGAATATTGAGATTGGGCTTTTTATTGATGAAAAAAAATGACCAAATTGACGAGGAAGAAGGTGTACTGAGGACATGTTGTTAAAAAAAAAGGTTTTACCAACACTAATCTCAGTGTTACTGTTCTATTGGTGTCCGAGTAGCATTGTGGGTAATGCAGGCACCATCGCATTCTATTATTTGAGAATTTCAATCACATCATACAGAAATTCATTTCAATTTTAACCTTTTTCAACACTTGAAAACAGCATTGTACTGCAAGTTTATTTTCAAACACATTTATGGCGGTTTGTGCATGTATGTTTCATTTCATTAGGCTATTCAAAAATGTGTGATCTGTGAGATATTACATGTTTTCTAGATCTCCTTCACGTGTCACCATATATTACAACATGTGGAAACATTGTCGACATGTCTTTCACATGCGGTCATGTGGTACCACATGTGGAAAACGTGAAATTGTTTTTTCCGTAAGGCTGTGTGTTGAGTTTGGGTGCAATGAGCTGCTCCAAACAAATTGCCCCTTGTGGGATTAATAAAGTTGTTTGTATTGTATTGTATTGTAAATTAAAGTACATTTTTTAAAGTTTCATATTCTTATTATTCAAAGCAGAGTAGATTAAAACATGTCTAGAGGGGATCTGCAAATTTAAGGCAGTATGATTAGCGAAGTTTTTACTGAGGTAAAAAAGATGTGTCCGCCATTGCCAATATATGCAGTTTAATTGCAGCCCGAGGCTCTGAGCGAGACAAGTGTTTGACTCTGAACTTTGACCCGCGGTTTGGGTTTTATCTGAGTGATGATTTCATGCTGGCTGCAGTTTTCCTCTCAGACGCTGGCCTCAGTTCAGTTGAGCTCGTATTTAAAAACAAAAAAAACAAACAAAAAAGAACAAACAAAAAAAACAAACAAAAAAAAACAAACAAAAAAAAACGCCACCTGGCTGGTGACAGCAGCTGAAGTGTGCCGTCACTTTGAGGAGCTGGCAGCTCTGAGTGGATCAAACCGTTACCGGCCGAGAGTTTGGCGACCGAAGCGCTGACGCCCCCTCTGGAGAAATCAGCGCATGGAAGCAGCCCCTGTAATTACTGGCCGCTCTGCTGGGCGCTGATTGATGCCTCTTGATGAAGTAGTTGAGTCATTGAAGAGTAACGACGCTTTGGGAAAATCTATAAGAGGCCTTTAACTGCTGCTGGAGAGACGAGCCACGATGGGCTGTCCTCCATTCTGCTGGTTAATCACACGGCGGTTTGGCCCCATCACACGGCAGGCCAACGATCATTCTGGCTCATCAATCTGATCGATCAATCACCTGATAGAAGCAGAGCAAACAGGCAGGACTGGAGCTCCTCACCTGCTGCGCCTCCGCTCTCTAATGACCCGAATTTATTCAACACCACCAGTGCAGGAGCTGCTTTCACACTTTCATATTCCTCTTGTACTGTGAAAGAAATGATGTTTTATATGGAAGGCTGAGTGCAGCTTTGAAACAGACCTCAGGGTCACATCCACCAAAAAACAGCTTCATCAGCACCTTCCTGTTGTCAGCCCACAGAAAACAGATTTGAACAAAAGCAGATATATAGAAAAACAGGATTTGTCAACAAAACTGATAAACTCTGACAACTGCATCTGCTATTTGCTTAAAGGCAGAGATATATTTATTACACACACATCCACAACAACGCAGACATATTGTAGAGTTTGCAGATTTATTATTATCCTGGTATGAGAATTCAACCAGTTAAATTTTACATCCGAAGAGGATGTTTCCAATTTTCACCCTTTTCACGTTGTTTTTTTTTCTGCACAGATTATCAAGTCTGCAGTAAGTAGTCACAGTAGAGTTATTATGAGACCATTTTTCTTTTCATATGAAAAGTAAATTCAGAACGAACATGCCGCTATTCTTTGTAAAGCATTTTATATCCAGCAGACAAGGTTATACAGACTTTGTTGCCATTAAGGTCAGCATTGTCATGTCAGCATTGTTTGCCACATTTTTTGTGTCTTGTCAGGTTATATAATATACAGCTTGAAATGCTATTGCGATTGAGGTCTAGGTTAGAGTTTCCATCATCGTTCAGTGGAACAATGCTCAAAGCATCATGTTAGGTAACAGTTAGGTAACAAGAATCTCATGGACTATTCACACCTGTGGTTTTTGTTCTGGTTAAATTGGACTCTGGTTTATTTTCCTTCTTGGCACAATTCATGTGAGAACATAGTGATCTCACTTGGATGCAATAAAAACCACACCAGGACGCTTTAGAGGAGGTGGTTCTTAGCTCGTCTCCTCGGGACCCACATTTTCCTTTGGCCACAAAGTTGCGACCTACTTTAATAGAATCCAAAATAATTATTTTTCAAAAATAACCGTAAAACATTCACTCTATTCTGGGAACCCTAGGGTTAGGGTTAAAGAGGAGTCCAGTATACATGTTATTAGGCTTCATTTGAAAGGGAACATCTTCTAGTTTCTGTATTTAACATCTGACTGACTTTTAACAAATGTTATACATTTTCATATACTGTGTGCTTTCACAGCACATTACTGTCATGATAAAAATAATGAACATCACAAATAGGTGCTGTTGATTTCTATGAAAATGAATAACATATAATTAAATTAATAATACAATCCATTTTTTTTCCTCATGGTATTGAAGGGAAATCATACTTTTATGCTCACTCCGATTACATAATTCATGCAATAAAGAACTTATGCTTTTATGATCAAGCCTAATACATAATTTATACAATACTTACACAACAGATTTAGTGAGTATAAGAACACAATAATCTAAGCAAAACTTGATGTACTTTGAGAAGCAGAAGGCCATGTGTGTGCAAGTGTGTTTTGTCTCAGACAGGTAGTCTAGATCACAAGGGTCCAGATAGTAGCCGCCATGACATGGATAACGGCTGTCGTGAGGCAGAAAACGTGGACCAACGGGAGAACGACATCACATCGGCCACATCGAGAAACCAATGACAAAGAGACACCTAGCATCTTCTACTGGGAGATGGAGACAAGGTACCCCGCTGTTTGTGATGTGATGTCACAGGGTCGATTCCTGAATTTGTTGACGCTGGTTCACTTTCAGGACAACCTCAATGTATCTGAGGATGCCAAAAAAGATAAAGTGTAGAAACTCAGGCCATAGTAAGAGAAACTACGCCAATGCTTTCTTTGCGTACCTCCTGAAGAATGTCACGCTGCTGACAAAATCAGGGTGCCTTTCAAAGGAAAATCACATCTATGGTGCTACATGCCAGGAAAACCTCACAAGTGATGTTCTGGGATGTTGGTGCGACAGGAGATGTTGTCCTGAACAGGAAAAAATCACAAAGTTTTTGCTGACAACTTTTTTACGTCAGTTCCATTGGTGGAGCACTTGAAACAAAGAGGAATCCACTACATAGGCACAGTCCAAATGAACAGGGTGAATAACTGCCAACTGATGGATGAGAAAGAACTGAAGACAAAGGGAAGAGGCTCTCTGGATTCCAGAGTAAACCAGGAAGACAACATCATTGTGAGATGGTATGACAACAAAGCTGTGAACCTGCTCTCTTCTTTTGTTGGCGTCGAACCACTGGGCAATGTGAGGCGTTGGGATCGGAAAGCCAAAACCTACCTAATGGTTCCCAGACCAGCCATTGTTGACACAGTTTCATGGGAGGTGTTGACCTTCTTGATATGCTATCTGCACTGTACAAGTTCAGCTGCAGATCCCGAAGATGGTACATTTACATTTGGTGGCACACTGTTACAATGAGGGTAATCAATGCATGGATCCACTACAGAAGAAACCTGGAGAAAGCCCAGGCAGAAACCCCTGCCCCTGCGAAGGTTTCAGGTTTCTGTTGGCACTGCCCTCACAAGTGCAGGAAAGGTCAAAAAGTGTGACAAATCACTGAGGTGCCCCCCGATGTGAGAAAGGATGGCCTGGATCATTTCTCAACATGGGAAACCCGACAGAGATGCAAGCACTGCACAGGCCACTTTGCCCATGTGTACGGTGAGAAACGCAGAGTGCATCTTTGCCTGAATAAGGACAGAAACTGTTTTCAAGCCTACCACCATGCAAAATAAAAAGGTTGTGAACCGCAAAATGAATCAAAATAACTGAAATGTTATGTCTTCCAGACTTCCACCCTGCCAGTTCCATTGGTGGATTTCTCATCACTGCATTATTGTAGCACTTATTATGTTTGGAATTACACATTTGTTGGATTTGTTTGTTTTTTATTATGTTTTTGTTTGTTCAGGAAAAAATCATCTTTGAGCATTGTGACCTGATGTGATACAAATTGAAACTCATATATGAAAACTGATATTTTTTGTTTGTTTGTTTGTTCAAAGGGACCAATAAAGGCTCCAACTTCAAAGAATTGGAATTTTCTGTAAATGATTTAATGGTTTGGGCTTTACAGGGTTTTAAGATAGTGTCTAATTAAAAATATGCTCCGGTGATTTCAGTCTATCAATCAGTATGCCTCACCAACTATCAACATGAATGGACAGTCAGTGTTCATAGAACCACACAGAGAACAACCTTATCTTGGAGAGTGGTTTTTAAATTTAATGACATACAAGGAACTTGTAAGTTAATTGTTTACAGAAATACTCATCTACTAGTAACACGGAGTAGGTCATGTGATTGAATCGGAGATATGTTTTAATCTGAGGCTGCATCATAGCGACTTTTAAAAATGCTCTGTTCACACAGTACTGTTTACAAAACCCTCGCTCCAACCCCAGACTCATCTGATCAATTAGAGAAGTGGACGTTCTCACATGGGTTGTAGTGATGCATTTTGGTTCACTTGGATTTTTCTCTGAAAACTGAAACAAGGGTAAAACTAGTGTTGAAGTCAAGACCAACTGAGGCCAACTCATGACCAAGACCAGACTATGTCGAGACCGAGAAAAGACCAAGACTTTGAGGTATCGAGACCAAGGCAGGGCGAGACGAAGACCAGACTAGATACACAGCAAGAGCATTAGGTGCACCATGTTTTTCATCTATTACAGATTGATATGATATGAGGGGTGAGATGATTCCTGTTGCCAGAATGAGACAGACTGTTGAAAGAAGAATCAAGAATGGGCAAGAATCAGACAGAGACAAGACCAATTAAAACTGCACTCTAGAGATGAGACTGAGACCTTCACAAAAAGTAGTCTTGAGACAAGATCAATCTTAAATACAGTACTACAACACTAGGGAAAACACTCCCAAGTTCACAAACTCATCAACTATTTCACAGTAAACAAACTCTAGGTGTGAAAATACTTAAATAAGTGTATGCAGATAAAAAGAAAATGTACACTGTTTAGAGATATTTTTTCCTCAGTGATTGGCAATTGGGAACACTGTAACTGCTAAACTTGAACGTTTGAATCAGGGTTTCTCTCTTTTGACCAAGTGCCTTGTGCCTTGAGATAATTGTGCATTGTGGCGCTACATAAATAAAACTGAACCGAACTGAACTGTGCGTATATGTAACAAGAGCTGTGTAACTCATTTCCTTCTTAATTGGTCCATGAACTTACCAATCACCCTTCACACCAGATAGAGATGTTAAACATCAGGATGCTCTCAATCAGGCTACCACACACCGACACATTTTCACTAGCTCCAAAGCCTCTTAATTTCCTGATAAGAAATGTCTGATTATCTCTCTTACAGATAGAATCAGCACTGTCTGTGCATTTCAATTTGTCGTCAGTGTATGTATGTTAGAACCAAAATCTGCTGCTACAACTACCAACTACAGACCAGCTATTTAGTTAAATGTAGACATCTCCTCAACTCCACCTAAATGTAAACACCTCCTACCTAAATGTAGATGGTTCCACCACCTAAATGTCGATGTCAAATCAATTTAAATGTAGATGCCTCCTCCATCGAAATGTCAATGTCATCTCCACCCAAATGTAAATGCTTCCTCTACCGAAACGTAGACGCCTCCACCACCTGAATGTAGAGTCAAGTTCACCTAAATATTGATGCCACCTCTACCTAAATGTAGGCTCCTCCAGCACCTAATGTCAATGCCAAATCTATTTAAATGTAGACGCCTCCTCCACCTAAATGTAGATGTTTCCTCCGCCAAAATGTAGATGTTTCCTCCACCTAAATGTAGACTCCTCTACCACCTAAATGTTGATGCCAACTCTACTTAAATGCAGACACTTCCTCCACCTATATGTGGATGACTCCACCACCAAAACGTGGAGTCAACTCCACCTAAATGTCGATGCCAACTCTACTTAAATGTAGATACCTCCACCTAAATGTAGACTTCTTCACCTAATTTAGATGCCTACTCTATCTCTGATTCATGAGGTATTCGCCATTACAATGTGACCTTCCTTTAAACTTACGTGTACTTGATGTACATCTTTGTGATTGTTTTTTGTTTGTAATGTAAGACTACAACATGAAGGCCAGTCATCCAGTCAAAAGACCCCCCACCCCCCACCCTACACATGAGTACTCGTCCTCATCACTTTAAAGCTGTCTCCGATTTCAGAAACGCTTGAGAAATCCCTCAGTAAGTTGGAATATTTTTTGGCACTAAGCCGCTCAGGTTTGTGGTGCATGGAAGCTCGTCTCTCACCTCCGTCAGATAAACATTTTTTTTGCCGAACCGTGGGAATCTCCAGGAGGATTCGCGACTCTGCCGAGCGTCACCTCTCAGCCCCGGCTTCCTTAATCAACATGGCAGCTGTGTTTCTCCCTCCGCGCTCCACCTCCCCTCTACTCATTGTCATAATCGCATGCGAGTCTGCCATGACAGGTAGGTATTTGCACGAGATTAGGGCTGTAATATTTTGGCATTAAGGTGAATTAATACAGAAATGAATATGGAAAATGCGGGTAATTACCAACTCTGAGGCGCTCTGAGACATTTTAGGGACATGTCAAAGGATTTTCTCTTCATCCTGTCTTCTTTACCCTCCCCTCAAATATCACATATTATTTCTTCTTCCTTTTAAATAGTGCTACAACCCCTGAGGTGGCAGAGAGAGTACAAAAAGCACTGATTATCATGTGGCAGTCCTTGATGGAGCTGTTTGGCTTGATGTGTGTAATTGTGGTGTAATTAAACATTGACACAGGGGCTTTAACAGAGGCCTGTCACACTCTCTGACCTTCTCAGCAGCTCAGAGAGAAGAGCACAGTGTTTATTCCTGCAGGAGGACAGTTTCCTGTCTCTGCTGGAGTTCACAGTGGAGTCTTTACCATGTGGAGACCATGTATAGTGCATGAAGTACACTCATGTTTCTCACACCACCTGCTCAGTTTACTGCAGCTGATGTTTCTGTTTTTGTGAAAATATTAAAATACCAGACGTCAGCCACCGGTGGAGGACAATATACACAAACCAGTCTTCTGCTATATGTGATTGACAGCATTCAAATTACATAATCAAGTGAAAATTTGTTTACTAACATCCACCTTTTGTAATAATTTGCCATATTCTCTAATGATGTGCCCAAACAACAATATGTAACACATTTCCCTGCACTTTGTAATACATGATATAACATTTTGGTTGCTATAAAGTAGCACTATCAGCTGTAGCAGACACATTCTGAATGAGCTAAAGCTTGTTTTGTGGTCTTTGAGGGAAGTCAGGTCAAAGGACCATTGCAGTAGCAAAAAATAAAGGTGAATAAGGTTTTCCATGTCAGGTTTTGACATTAAGTCACTGAATTTTGTTTGTATTTCTGAGGTAAATATGGTAAAAAGATAATCTTTTGACTTGAAGTCTCTGAGTTTTGGATTTCATTTTTATGATAAATATGATGAAAAGTCAATCCTTTGATGTGAAGTCTATGAATTTAATAGATAAATCTAGTAAAAAGCTGCTTTTTTGACACAGTGTCTCTAACTGTGGATTTATTTGTGTGATAAATATGATAAAAAGCTGATCTTTTTATATGAAGTCACTGGATTTGTATAAATACATTAAGTAGTTGATCTTTAGACAAGAAGACTGAGTTTTTCTGTATTTGTGAGATAAATATGGTACAAAGCTGATCTTGTTACGGCTTTTCTGTGACTATTCAGACTAAGTCAGAGTTAGCTATAACACCATAATCAACCCAGTCGCCACGATAAAATGTTACCATTGTACAGTTCTGCAAACCATGGTTATGTACAATGCCAGTGTTTTTGAACCAAAACTATGTTTCATATCAGCATTTATAGATACACGTTTATCCACATTTTAGTGTTTGAACGGCTCATTAACGCTTTAATTTATTAATTTAAAAGGTTAGGTTTGTTCACTGTCAGTGTTTGGTTAGATTTAGATTTAGGAAAATATATATAAAACAGAAAAAAGTCTGGAAAGATATGTAAGAAAATGACTCTAAATGTATTTATTAATATTCAAACCAAAGCACAATCTTTTCCTCAGCCTAACTAAATCAGTTTGCCTAAACCTAAAGTTTGCTTAAACCTAAAGTCCAGTGTCTGGTGTCAAAGTGCTGTACTTTGTAAATCCACCATCCACCACTCCTACCTCCTGAATATTGAGGAATGAAACTTCCAGATGACTAGGCTCCTGAACAATAAATGCACATTTTCTTTTTATTTGCATACTATTACATGCAGGTGACAAAAGACAGCCAAACCCTGATGGGAGTGGCCTCTTTGACATCATATGTCAAGTGATTAGTGTGAGGATGAACTGTGTTTACCTTTGGTGATACCTGACTTTTACTTTTGTTGGTTTGCATCATAAAGAGGAACTGTTAAGCATAAGACACAAAATACTGCTGGGAAAATTAATGGGAGTGTTTTTAACATCATTACTCATTGTTCCACTTTTTTTTTGACATTTATTCCTAGCGCAGCTTCTCATTTATCTTTCGATGGTAGGAACTTTTTCAATTTTCATAAACAAGTAAAAGCGTGACACAAATCATGTAATTTGTTTCTGAATGCTCATTAAGTATAAAAAGGACTACACACAAACACAACAAACCAAACCAAACCAACGAACTAATCAGTAAGAGCTAAAGAAGTGGACTTTCTCTTGTCCACTGTGTTTTTGGTCAGAGCATCGCCTGAAGTAGAACCATGTGTTTGAAATTGGGCTTTTTAAATTTGTAATGTTTGGTGGAAGCCCTGCAATGAACTGGTGACATATCCAGGGTGTACCCCGCCTTCGCCCGATGTCAGCTGGGATTGGCATTAGCCCCCCCGCGACCATCCAGAGGATTAAGCGGTTACAGAAAATGAATGAATGAAAGTTTGGTGGGTATCTGAAAGAGGAATGGTTACCATAACATAAGACAAAACACTGCTAAGAAAACTAAGGGGACTGTTTTTAAAATCATTATTCATTGTTCCCTTTTGTATTTTGACATATAGTGCTACAGTAGATACTCATTTATCTTTAGATTGTAGATAAGGAACATTTTTCAATGTTCATAAACACTTAAGAAAGAAAAGAAAAAGAACAACATGACAAATCATGTAATTTGTTCATTAAGACTAAAAACACAAAGACTAAGATCCAAACAAAGCCAATAAACTATTCTAGGTAAAAATGTGTAACATATGTAAATTTGTATAAATGAAGTTTCCTCTATCATTGCCGGTTTCTGTTGTCCACTGTGTTTTCTGTCAGAGCAGCGCCTGAGATGGAGCTGAAATCTAAAATGTAAATGTGATTTATTCTGGTGTGAATGTATTATGTGGCATCAGAGAAAACACATCAGGAGGTAAAGGAGGGCCACAATGTCTCACTGTTGCTGCAGAATCATTTCCTCGTGCATTTACATGCAAATTCGCCCCTCTGCTGCCTCTCTGCAGCCACAATGGAGCTCAGCAAATCATTGTCTCATCACAGAGAGATGGATTTCATCCCCGAGCTCGTGGATGTGGAGGGAAACCGGGTTGAATTCATATGTGGAGCGCTCTGCGGCTGCCAGAGATCCAGGCTCGTCGTCCTCCATCATGGAGGAAGGTAAACAGCCCTGGCCCTTTAGCATTTGTGCAAATGTCAGAGAAAAGGACAGATCTGAGGAATTAACAGCAGCCGAGGTGGAGAAAGCTGAAAAACTTCTGCAGAAGAAATAGATGCACTGGTGGTGCCACTGGCTCCTCCTCAGCACAGAGACATTTATCATATTTAGGATAAATAGAGAAAAAAAATAATTAAAGCTGCAAGCAGTGATGACTGGGCCCTTGCACCTTTGTGCACATCATAGTTGAAGGTTTTTATGGATGTCTTCAGGCCTGGACTCTTATTGGATGTTGTTCAAAGGAGTTAAAGATCACTTCCTGTGTCCACTATATGATGCCAGAGAACAACCCCAAACTATATATTTACCATTTCATGGTGAAATAATGGCACGGAATGGCAAAGTGAGACAAAAAAATGCATGTTCAATTCAAAATGGTGGACTTCCTGTTAGGTCTAGGGTATGGCTCCAAGTCTTGCATGTCTGGACCTGATACATGTGTGTACCAAATTTGGTACGTCTAGATGACACCAAATGCGGGGGCTTCATTTTTTCGGTTTTGTTTGGGGCAATATTGGGGTATTTCTGGGAAACCTTTAAAATTCTCAGTGGCACACCATTCAATGAAAAGTCACCATTTTGATGATTTTTCACTGCATTGTTCTTTAGATGACACTGACCAGATTTGAAGCCACCTCGGTTGAAACTGAAGGAGAAGTTTGTTATAGTACAACAGCTGGAAATGGCAAAATGGAGCAGAAATTGCACAATCAATCCAAAATGGCTGACTTCCTGTTGCGTTTAGGGTATGGCTCCAAGAGGCTTTTTTGTGCATCTGGACCTGATGTGTCGACCAAATTTGGTACGTCTTAGATGAAACCTCAAGCAGGGGCTTAATTTTTTTATTTTCAAGTGGGTGTTATTAAGCCATTTTGCCAAAGAAGTGGCCTATACCCCTAGAATATACAATTTTGTTTTGCCTCTATTGACGCATGACACTAAATCCCTCAAAAATAAATTTCTTTTGGAAGTATCAGCAGAAACATCTTTACAGTTTGAAGAGGGCCTTTACACCTGTTAGTGCTCTGGTCTTTACAAACACCAGCAATTATTTAGTACAAAACAGTTTATCTCTGTATTTTGTGTATTTTTTTGCAGATGCTTGTGTTGCAGGGTAAATAATCAACAGTTTGGGCAGACTCAGACAGAGATTTGTTTTGGAGTGTGAAGTGCGTCTTTGAAAATCCATCATCATGAGTGCCTGTTAAGTACAGCGGTGGAGGATGTGGTTAGCCTAGCTTATCATAAATACTTTTAAAATGCTCACTGATTACCACAATCACAACTGTACAATCAACAACTTGTGGTTTCTGATTGATTTAAGTGTATCCAAGTGGAGTGTGGATGTAACCCTGGTCAGTCCTTGCTTTTCATGCCTGTTCTGACTGAGGGGTGATAAAATACAGGTCAGTGGTTACAAAATAAAACATCAAAATCAGTGCAGAAAAGTCTCAAATGCAAAAATAACAACAACAAAAAAATTGTATAGCAATAAAGACATAAATCCATGTAAAATGCCAGCGATAGCTAACGTTTTGTATATTACATAGCATAATAATACATGTAACCTAGCTCGTAACATGCTAACCCTTGGCTTTGACTCTGAAAAAATGTAATTGACCATCTGACAGTGCCATTACTACTATGACTAAACAATCAATAGGAACAGTAGGAAATGACACATTGAATGTATGAATGATCAACGCAACACATATGTTTACGTAGCTGAAAATACTAACTTCACACTCTCTTTGAAAAATTGGCCCACTTTGGCCTCTTCTCTCCAGTCACAACCAAATCCACATTCTCCTCCTCCTGCTCTAATTTGGACTTTTTTTTTCACAGAAATATCACAAAGTGGCTTCTCATTTCCACGGCATCAGGTTATCTATATTTATATTTTGCCTGGGACCAAGAGGAGAAGCTGCAGAAGGAAACTGTGTATGTTCAAATTCTGGCGTTTTTACCTCCTGATTTTGGCTCCTGCAGCTTTAACAGATTAGAGTGGCTCATGGCAAAAATAGACAGAGAAAAACTCTGTTGATAGTCAAATTGACATTATGCACTTAAAATTTTTAGAGAAGTTCAATGTAAGTCTATCGGAGCCGGGGCTTTTTGGAGCCACCCCCAGTGGCAGTCAGCAGTATTACAACTTTAAGATACTTCTGTATTGGCTTCATTTTGGAGCCGAGTTCCTTGCCCCTTTGTTCCAATAGACTTTAATGTAAATTATAAACTATATATATAAAGACCCAGGATCCACAACAAAATTGTATGTAATGGCACAGGAGGCTATGATTTTTTACACATTTACACATTACACAGAGTGCCACTGTCCTGCTGTGACAGGCATCTGTTACTAACTTTAGACGACATGTTGCTGTTAATAATACGCATGTGAAGGAACAATGAAAGCAATTA
>JAPQRN010000002.1:3419277-3435087 GCA_037367275.1 Coranthus polyacanthus
GACAGGCATCTGTTACTAACTTTAGACGACATGTTGCTGTTAATAATACGCATGTGAAGGAACAATGAAAGCAATTAATTTGCAGTGGAAACACAACAGATACACAACTATTCTGCATCTTTAAACCAGTGTTTACACTGTTTCTTCATAAGCTGGACACACTTAAAAACTAGCTGAAGCATTAAGACGGGGCACATGCATTTACAGACCATTTCCAACGACTGGAGCAGATGTTAGTATCAGCGCGATATCAATACACTAACGGCTGGTCATAATGACTGGACGTTCTGTATCCAGCCCCTGACATCTTCAGTCACCAAACAAAGCCACTAATCAGGAAACACATTCAACAAAGAAGAATATTATTTTATCCATATGACACAGACTGGGGCGCCATAACCTCCTCTGCAAATGCATTTAGTTAATGCTATATATTTACATAAGCTACATAACAGTTTGGTAATTAAATATGAAAAGATTGACAATTACAGCTAATATCACTGCTTACCTTTTACACTCTAAGCTTCCACGGCTGGAGCTCAGTTTCTTTCCTTGTCTTTTATATATTATATGTTGAACAGGCTATTTTGTCCAGTATTGTATCTTTTAAAAGAAAAAAACATCCTTTATGTTTGGAAACTTTATTGTCTGAACTCTGCATTTTCAGCTGTCCCTCAGGTGCAGTCACGGACAACTTGAGTATTTCTGTAAACTATTTAACAAGGTAACTTAGTGCTGCCAGAATACCACATCCAGTATACATTTATTTCACAACCGTTTTGCCCATCATTTCTCATCTTGGTGTGGTTTAATGACATTATTACTGACTTTATCTTCTGACTGTAAATGCAGACTGAACCTGATCTGACCGGACCTGAGTCCATGGTCGTCATGTCCAGATTACGTTCATAATGGGCCTGACAGTGATTATTATGTATGTCTACTTTTCCCTCCAAAGTGGGCGTGGTGATGAAGTCTACTGTAGCGCTGACGTAATGCCAGTTCAATCTATGGCGACGGCCAAAACACAAACTACCATTGGGTGACATCATCCACTAAATATACAGCCTATGGTTTACACCAATAGCAGCAAAGATAGACGACATGTTCTGATGACGTTTCATTCTTGTTCTTTGACTTGTGTCATAGGCTGAGATTCAGTGTTATCCTACAGTCTGCATACCAAATATTTATGTTGCACACTGTGGCTGGCAATGCACTTATATAATACAGCTGAAATCTCACAGTCTGTAGGAGCTTTTAGTGAGTAAAACAAGACATGATAACTATTTTAACATGCTGATTGAATTCAAGATTATTATTTAAACTGACACCAAGATTTCTGCAGCTGTTGGAAAATGAAGCAAGTCGTAGTGAGATGTGATTGTGATAAATGATACTGATGATTTCACTCTTTTACTCAGTTATTTTCAGATGCCTCCCACCACAAGCACCACTGTAAGTCACACTGTTCATTTTCTTATTAGCAGTTATTTATTTGCAGCGGTTATTTGTTAAAGTTTGCACAAAACTGCAATACAACGAGAGAAAAGTGCCTCTTATTACGAAGGAACGGGGAGGTCAGCAGTAATGTCTCATTTCACACTCTTACATGCAGATGCTGTAAAACCTTCACAGGGTTAAAGTTGAACCTGAATGGACGGTAGCCAGGTGCATCATGGGGAGAAAACTCCGAGCAGCGTGGAGTCTGCTGCCAAGTTTCTGTCCAACTCCAAATCTTATAAACGCTGCAGGGGAAACTCTCAGTGTTTCTCTCGACCGGCCGTTTCTGGATTTTTCTGAACAGAGTTATTAGTCTTCGGTGGTGTTGTTCACAGAGCCGAGCCCTCGCTAATCTTTGGTGACTTCAATGTTATCTATCAGCTGGGCGGGCGGGGCTTTTCAGCCGCCCAGAGGGGAGCGTCTCCAGCAGGGAAAATCTCATTTTCTATTCAGTGTGCTTCCCTATTCAGAGTGGAAATGCCTCCTCATTAGGCAGACGGCCTGAAGAACATCACGTCTCCACATATTGGATTATATTATCGTCCGAATTGGATTTTTGTTTTGTGAATTTCTCAAACTAAAAAGGGGACAGAGTTTGACCCAGCGTGAGGCGACCAGATGGGATCGCAGTTTCTGTGTGGACCAATCACTGACTGATTCTGTTAATTACTCTGTCTTTGTGTCTCTGTCTTGTCTTTTGTCTCTAGCCTGACTGTTGACTTCTGAAGGTCTGCGTTCGCCGCTCTCTAATCACTCGCCTCCTTTTTCTTTCTTTTTCATCAAAGTTTAACAAAAAAAAAAAAACACAGCTGAAAAAAAGCTCTGATAAAAGCAGCTAAATTAGCCTAATCACTATCAGAACAAAGTGACTTCCATTGACAGTGGATGAAAACGGGAGATTATGGAACATATTAATCTATTTTCTACCAGGACAAAGAACTGTGAGTGTACAGGTGACATATTTGAAAAAAGAGTTAAATTGTGTTCCCGTTCCTATGCACACAAATGTAGCGCAAAAAAGAAAAATATACAGAAATGACTGTTTGACCACTGAAATCTGTCTATTTAATGATAAGTTAGAGGGCAGATGGAGGAGGTCGAGGTAGAACATGATAAAGAAAGAAGTAGCGCTGGGTGATAAAACGATCTTGAAATGGAAGAACGATAAACTTTGTGTTGATAATGATAAGCTTTGGACATTGTCACTTGACATGGACAAATCTAACAGCCTATAACACAGCAGAAATAGATGTTTTATTGGGTTCTTTCTTTTCTTTCTTGCAGTTTTCAGTTGCAAGTCCATTTCTTCCTGCAAAGCATCTGCATTTAAGGCCTGGTACACACTGGTTACCTCACCTGTCTGTGGCAGTCGCATTACCTCTTTTATTTTGGTGCCCATGTTAAAGCTGCATTGCTTGATATTTTTTTGGTGTTGTTGAGCATAAATTCCATATCGAAGGGTTAGAACCAGAGGGGCAAAAGTGACATTTTGGGCGAAACTTAGTTATATACATTAAATGAAAGCTGTTAAAGAGCTCTTTCCACTGCTAAAAGGACAAAATGTAATTCTTCATCAGTTTAGAGTTATTGATCAAAAACCAAAAGACTTAACACAGAAAACAGTGATCAGTTGTTTTTTTGTCACTTACGCCCCTCTGGTTCGAAGCCCTTGATAATTACCTTTCAGCGTATTATAATTCGAGTGAAACAATAATTCTACCAACTTCTGTGGAATCTACCCAGTGATGCAGACTCATAGTCTAATCACAGCTTTTTTCAGACAGGTAGGGGGTTAAATATCTGATTGACAGCTGTAATTACCGATCCATGATCAGATTCAGTCAGACGTGACTCTACTGCTCTACTCTGTGGCTCAATACAGAAGCTTTTCTACAGCAGCGTAAAATGGGAAGGTTCAGCTATATTTAGGGCCAGATTTCGAACGTTTTGCACAGTGCAGTTAGTGCTGGAAAGACGTGGACACAGTTACTTTTGCGCCTGGCTGGTTGCACAATGTGATTTATTAAGTGCCTATGCAAGTTCATTTTCTTCAGACATCCAGGTTGTAAAATGTTATAAACGTTTATTAAAATCACTGGACTAAAAAAAACAAACCACCCACAACCAACAAACAACAAACCCACAGAGATCAACAAGACGTTTCAGTGTTCATCCAAACACCATCATCAGCTGATGATGTTGGTGTCAGTTGTGATTTATTAAGGTTTGCGGTTGTCGATTTACTGTTAATTGCGCCATTATTTAACACCGAAAAAAGCACGTCTTAACCCATTTGTGCCTGACGTGACTGTGACAGTTACACATGGAGGAGGCGTTGCTGAGAACAGAGGTAATTTATTTGAAAGGTGTAGAACAGATCGACTACTAAACAGTCCACATTTCACCTGCATTGTTCCTGGTCCTGAGATTACTGGAAAGAGCCACTGACATAACGTTACCAAATCACCAGGAGGCTCAAAAAGAAGTCAAGAAGATAAAATACAAGAAATCATCAGCTAAAGGAAAGTCAAATTTCCAAGTGTTTTTCCTGCTTCTGTAGCCGATACAGGCAGCACGCAATGTTTCCTCTGTATTGAAAAACAATAGGTTACCCACCATATAGAATACATTTACCTACCACTCTGGTAATTTAGTTAATACAAAGTCAGTTGATTTTAAAAGAATTTTAAAGCCATTTAATGTTTATACATTTCAACTGATAAAGGCTGTTTTTTTCTGGCCTTTAAAGTGGCCCTCAGACAGAGCAGGTTCAGTATGCCTGACTTATGCGTTCGTTGAGGTTTGAGGACGCCCTCGGTAAAAATTGGCCAAACTCCAAATGTTCTTCAGTTAACAAGCAAAATCACCGCTGGAGACTTTGACTTAAGTGAGCCACAGTGGTCAAACAAAACTAAAAAACAACAAAAAGAGGAGTTTTTCAGGTCAGACTTGATGTACAGTGATGTGTAATTTATGCACACACACATTTATTCAGAGGAATTTCAGTTCAGACCTGATTGCGTAGCTGTATAGATCTCATTTATGCACTTTTTTATTTTTTTTCTGAAGTCAACATTGTGGCTCTGATACAGAAAAAAATGTTTCCAAACTAAATCGAACCTTCAAAACTCAGCTGGGCTCGGTTGTTTATCCAACTGGGGACCTGAACCTGTAAATCAGCACTGGGTGCACTCCAAGACAATGCTGCTTTTGCAGTCTTTCAGGTGGCTGAATATGAATAATAATAAAAAAAGATTCTCTTGCGTCTCTTCCGATTCTTAAAAGCTGTTGTTTTGTACGTGTGTTCATGTTAGGATTGCAGTATAAAAAAGATGTGCTTTGATATGCTATGGTTTGTTCTTAAAAAATTTTAAAAAGGGAAATCTAGAATTATTGCCCTGTGGTTTTAAGCGTCCGTGAACCAGTCATGTGTCAGCTGACATCCAGGTTTGTCCAGACTTTGACTTTGAAGGAGTTTAATAAAAAAGGTATTAAGTGTAACATAAAATGGACATTGGACATGTTTGATTCCAGTCCTGTCTTCACTCGCAGACTGTTTTGACCAGAGGTTGATAGGACATCTTATAACTATTAGTATCTGCAGAACGATCGTGGCTGAGAAATAATGTTAGCTTTCTCCACTGGAATTACTGACTTTGTGGGGAAAATAATAGTTCAAAAAATAAAAATCAGTTCCCCTTTTTTTTTTTTTTTCTCCAGTTTGATGATCAGTTCCAGAGTTATCGATTCATTAATTTGAGCTTCATGTTCAGTTCAGTCAGTCAGTACAGTCTCTAATACGGTCAAAGCCAGTCATTTCTGACAGTTTTATTTTTTTTCCCCCGGGAGGAGGAGGATGGTGTGGTGATAGTGGCCGATTAATCAGACATAAGATTTTTCCTGCTCCGAAATATCCCAGAGGATAATGGATAGAAAAGTGTTGCAGATCATTTTGATGTTACAGTGACCTTTACACGTCATCATCTTAATCATTTCATCTTGTTACACATTGTGTGGTTGTTTTTTTCTTTCATAATTAGTGTTTGTGAGTTATGAGTCAAAAAAGTTTTCTGAAAGCTTGACTTTTGATCTAAAGGGAATCACTTCAACCTTGAGTCCAAGTTTGTGTCAAATTTGAAGAAATTCCATCAAGTCAAACAAATGTGATCATCAAAGTCACATCTAATATAATAAGGTAGATTTAAATTCTGAAACTGTTATTTTTAAAATGTTAATCAAATGTTATCTGAAAAAAAATAGATTTCGTAAATATTTAACTAAAAACTATAAAGGTTTATCCTGGATATTACTATCCCTAGGAAAGCTCAGGGTACAATTTAGTTAGACTTACTAAAAACAATCTTAGTTCATGTTTTTTTTTTACATTTTTTAAAGAATTGAAAAGACTCATTCATACTTGTTGCCTGCCATCATTTAATTATTTTCATTATGTTTTATGTCCATGTAACAAATGCCACAGCATCAGGGTGACGTGGAGCCACATAAACTTTTACTTTCTGTGGAGCAATTTATGCATGAATTGTGCCATTGAAATAAAGACTATTATCATTACGACCAAATACATAAACGGTTGCATTTGATAGAAATGGGAGAAGTGCCTAGAGTAAAATAACTTGATTATCTTTTTATCTTCTATTTGCCGCTGTGCCATTTGTTAGTTTTTGTGATTATATTATTATTATTATTGTTAAACTGCAGAAGTTTCGGATACAAAATCATCCAGTTTGGAGACGTCTCCAGTCTCAACCTGCGGCTGTAAAAGTCCAGTTGGACCTGCTGAGACTCGACTTTAATATTCATCCAGACTATCCCAGCGGAACTCGGGCAGTGACGTCTCTGGGGTTCAGACCCAGACAGAGGAGGAGGAGGGTGGGATGAAGAGATGTGGACACAACAGGAGACGAATGTCTGTTCCACCTCTTTGATTTTTCTTCTACTGCTGTTGACGTTTGTGTGTTTTTATCTTTAAGACCTGGTGCTTTGACATGTTGGTAAACTGCTAAATTGGATAGTTTACCATCCAGAGCTTAAAGACCATGTTCACAGACAAAACACAACTAGATATATTTGTTAGGAGACCACGGAGGATTCAGTAGCTATAGATAGATTTTTCTCTTTACTCTGAACTTCATAAGTCATTGTCATTAAAACTTATTCATATTCATTCAAGAAGCTATTCTTCTCACATTAACTCATTTAAGAAAATAATTTATGATAAGTTTAAGCTCTTAAATGGTTTATGTTTCATGTTTTTAGTATGTATTGCGTAGTATGTACAGTATGTAGTAAGTATTTTACTGAACATTGATAATTCTGACACGTTTTTCAGAAAACCCTCAGGTTTGAGCAGATTTGTTTTCAAACATTCGTTAGTATTTAGAGCAGTGGGTCACAAACTTTTTCAGAGACCCAAAAGAGAAATTTGGTGTTTCCTCAGAACTCAAAATTACAGAAGTATGTCATAGATCTACATTTTTATTGACTGATTTATTGACACAGTCAAAACACTCTCTTTTACATCATTTACATCGTTTTCATCTTGTTTCATCTTTTACATCATTTGTCTTGTTGTCTTTTATGTAGTTTTTTCTCGTTATGTCTTTTATGTCGCGTCCATCATGTTACGTCATTTTTGTTTTATTGCATCTTCAACTGATGCCTCTCCTCTACATTTCACATGACTTTGATTAGGTCAACATTTATAAACTCTTCCAGAGACCACTTTTCTTCTGTTTAGGAAAATGATTTTACATACCATGTCATTGCTATATATTTCCTCTGCAAATTGGTGAAAACAGCTCCGCGACCCATTTTGAGTCCCGACCCTAAGTCTGGGAAACACAGATTTAGAGGAAGAGGGCACCTTAGGTCTTAAAGGGTTAATAAAATTGAAAATGAGAATTACACAAAGAAGGAGATGCAGGAAAAAGGAGATGAGGTTCTGGGAAAGAATAACAATTAAATCAAAATATATAAGAACCAACTCAGGAAGCGGAGGCTGCTTTATCAGTTGAAAAGCACAAATGTAGGATGTCAGGTGGAGCAGAACCAGGGAACAGTAACGTAGTTTCAGGTGTAGCTGCACTAACATTAAGAAGATCTCTGTGAGCTGATATCCTGTTAAATTCAATTAAACCCAAGCTGGGAAACATCAGAGCTTAGACAGGGATCAGTCTGCTTTATTTCATGTCTGTATTCAACCAATGACCTGCAGTTACGCCGATGCTTCTCTTAAATCTGATTATAATGTAGCTCATACTCTCTCGTTTCATTGTCTTTACGTGCACACGAAGCAGTGATTTCTAAATGTACTTTGACTTGTAGTTTGGTTTTGTGTGCTCATTTGATCTCATTTGAAAAGCTGAGGTAGTTTAGGGTTAGTAATGAGGTAAAACCTCTGAAGAACAATGTGATTTGACAGGTGATGTCAGCAGGTGATTTGTAATCATGATTTGGTACAAAGGCCTTGGTCCTTCAGGAGCGAAGACGGACCGAGGATTGACAATTTAATTTGATAATTTTAAAAGGTTTAATAACAATGTTCCTCATAGAAAGATAAGAGAGGATTTGGACATTTGAGCCTCTACAGCACAGGACAGAATTAAAAGATTTAAGGAATCTGGAGGAAGTTGGAGCAGATGCCTCTGCAGCCTTCCAGGACAAAGCGATAACATGGCTTTCTTTGTAAAATTTTAACTGGCATTTGTGTATGTATCTGTATTATATTGTAGTGCTTGACAAGGGTGTCATGGTGTGTGGTTTTCCTTTGTTATTTTTGAAAATCACCTTCCTCGCGTGTCCCTGTCGGTTTTTACTTCCCGTCTCTGTGTCTTTTCCCGTCTCACTTATTTTCAGTAGCAGCGGCTGCTCCTTTTGTGAGTATTAGGATGGGTTAAATGCAGAGGTTGAATTTACCTACGGGGACAATAAAGTGGGAAAAAAAAACACATCTTGAGTAGCGTCTGTTCTGCCTTATCCAAAGAAGAAGCAGAGCTTCAGCGTGGACATTAAATTGTCTGTTATTCAGCAAGCTGCTCTCGTTAGCGGCTAGCTAGGCCCTGGAAAGACTGGCACAATCTGATCCGTACTAACCTGCCTCAAAATACTTACTGGCTTTTCACAGCTCATTCACAGCTTATTTTACACTTGAAGTTTAGAAGAAACACTGGTGGAACTCATTTTCAGAATATCGGGACGTTAAATACATTAGCGGTTTCTTACGGATTAGTTTAAAATACACAACATTAAAAATGTTTCAGAGACACAGGAAAAACAGTGTAACAATTTTACAAAGTGAGTTCATCTGAGTAAACATGTTAGAGACTGCAGTAGCAAAGACGGAGTATTTTCACCAAAATCATCAAAGATGTTCATTTATTGGATTTACATTCAAAGACAAACCGAAGAAATGAATGGGAGTAAATCACTCAGAGCTCTGCAGTTAAAGCCGACTCGCTCAGACTCAGCTGGGAATCGTAACGTTCCAGTGAATTACAGAAATGTCCTTTTCCAGGTTTTTATGGCTTTCCTGCTTTAGTGCTGCTGCTCCGTCCCCACAGGAACGGTTTTACAAAAATTAAACTCTGCTGCAGGAAGGTTTGGAGAAGAAAGATAAGGATCGAGCACCAAGGGGGTGAGGGGGGTCTGAGGAGTGTGTTTCACTGATCTTATTCCGTCTTATTTTCAAAAACTGAAACTGGCCGAGGTGATGTATTTGTGGTCTTATCACCGCTACGGAGTTGAGTTGAGAAGCAGGAAAAAACTCAAAAGGCAGGCTCGAGAGACAAAACAAAAATTGAAAAATAAAAGTGAGAAGAGGCAGAGAACAAAGGGAAGGTGAGTGGAGTGTATATATAGTGTGTTGATTACTGAATAGGAACAGGCAGTAGGAGAGTCGAGGTGGAAATCTACTCAGGGAGGAAAAAACGTGATGAAGAGGTCAGTGGAGCTGGGACCATACCTTGACAGTAGCTGTGTTTCCATAAAATGTCCAACAAATTTGAAGCAAACTTTTGAAAAGTTACAAAAACTCTAGAGGAAAGTTGCTGTACTTCTTCTACTGTTTATTAGAGTCATGTTTATCGTTGGCTACAGCACCACCTGCTGACGACCACTGTTTACCGTCGGCTGGAGTAGAGACAAAGATCTTCTCCACATTTGTTTTGAACGAGAAACGCCTACTGTTAAACATGATAAAAGAGGATACCAACAGGTTTTTGGATATGAGCAAATATCATTTTAGTAATTGACTGGTTTTACTTGCTTTGATTTATAGAAGCCGGAAAAGGTAGGATGACATTTATAGACAGACTAATCAGTTTGGCTGATTAATAGGCACAAATAGGTCATTTTACAAACTATCAGAATTGACAGAATTCCGATAGTGGCCAATAGTTATTTTTAAGTAAAATTGCTGCCTTTGAGGAAAAATAATCGCTTAAAAAAAAAAAATCACACCTAGAATCACCTTGATTTTTGGTGAGTTTGATGCTCATTTCCAGATGTATTGAGTAATTACTTTGAGTTTAAAGTTCAGTGAAAGAGAGTTATTTCTTGAATGATTTATTATTTGAAGCATTTATTACTTTGACTTACATGTTCCCTTTGACAGTCATCTAGTTTCTACTGCAATCAGAGGTACTTCATTTCCAATGTCCCCAAATTTGGCACAAACATTCACTTGGATGAACTGATTAGATTTTAGTGACCAAAGGTTAAAGCTGCTAATTAAATGAACTAAAGGTTGCTAAGTGAATAAGTCTAAATAATTATAAGTTGCTAATAATTGAGAGAACTGCATGAACAGATTATGATGCAACGATTGTGGATGCATCTGATTAAACAAAAACGAGGAGCCAGATATTGTTAAATATAACCAAATTGTCTTGCATTAAGCAAAAACTCAGCTAAAGACGTCAACAAATAACATTCAACTAATGAAAATTAATTTGAAACAAAAGAAAATAAATCCAGAAATGCCAGGTAATATTGTCAAATGGAGAATTTGTGCAAGAAAAAGATCCTGCTCCATTGCTGGGATGTGATGCCAACCAGCGGCTGTTACAGGTTAAATCTAGCTCGATATTTGCTGGAATTTCTTACTAAGAAAAAGGACGTGTTTTCTTTAAGCAAGTTTCCTTTTCTAATGAAAAACATGCTTGTCAAAATTATTTTACTTTGTAGAAAAGAAAAAAAAAGTACAACTCATCTCCCTGAAACAAGCCTTTTCTTACTTTTTAGCAGTGAAATCATAGTTCATTTTCTGACAGTTTTCCTGAGACTTCAGCAAAATAGAGGTACTTTTAGTCTGATGGAGACCGTTTTACTACATTCATCTTGTTTTCAGCATTTGTAGATATGAAACTGTCAAACAACAGCTCATGTTTTCCATTTCCTGTAGCTGTACAGACTGTCTGCTGTCTGGAATGGATTATAATAACACCGATAAAGTGAAAGAAAAAGGACGCACATGACTAGTTGATTCCATATGTAGTAGTCCATGCATTAACATTATACTATAAGGGTCATTTGTAGTCATTAATTGACAAAGTATTAAAGTACTGGTTCCCCTGTTCGTGCTGTAGATTGTCATCCTCCCCCAGTCGAGTGTGGCCTTTGACTTGAATGTGTGTTATCGTGGGAATCTACAGTAATTGGAACCAAATTATACACAGACATAATTACAGACGTTATTAACGTATATCAGACGATCAGAATGTGTGGGCATGTTCGGGGAAGGTAGCGCGGAGCTGAAGATGGGGCTCTGGGAAAATGAGAAAAGCTTTTGAAAAGTTTACTTAATGTTTACTTAATGAGTATTGAACTCTGGAACATGAATACACTTCGTTTCCTTCCTTCTGTTACCATATAAATCCACAAAAATAAACATCCATAATCTGCACAATGAGGCACTTTCCTTTTATGCATTTCACCCGAAATTCTTTTTTTTTTTCTTGTCTAATAAAGAATCTGACATATGGAGCATGTATCCACTGTGCCCATGCCAGTTTTTCTACTTTAAAGGTTTTTTTTATTTCTGCTCTCGGCGCCGACAACAGTAAATAAAACCCTCTGTAAACTGCCAACTAGGATTTGATTGATTTTTGGAAACTGATTCCTCTTAAAGCCGACAACATTTTGCATCAATAATCCCTGCAACCGTCATGAGACCAAAACTAAATTTCTCTTCTGGAATGAGCTTATTATGATATTTATGTGTCTCATTAGACTGTGTTCAGGTTAATAAGCGGCTGCAGAGTTTTATCGATCAGTTCTTTATTCGATTAAACATACATCACATCAGACTGGAGCAGATCAGGGCCCCGTTTCCCAATAACGATCAATCGATTTCTGCACCTGTTTTTTTAAAGCAGAGCTTAAGAATACATTTAACGGATTAATGTGGTGCTAAACAGAAAGCTGGATACATTTTTTTGTATATATTTATAACATAAACTAGACAAACAACAGATCCTGAATGTTGCAAATGACAGTGTGACATACATTTGTATGTTAAAGTCTAGATGTTGAGCGCATTGTCCTGTACGATTCAAGATTGATTTCTGAAATGCTCATGTACAAAGTAGTATGAATTTTCCTCACGGTGCACAAAAATCTAGAATGAAAATGGAAAAAAAGAAATTGAAATCCATATGTTTGAGTTTACCTGTGTTCGATACAGAAAAGTACAGTGTGAACTTTGGAAACACAACTATTCTGCACTTGTGTGTCTCTCAAAGTTACAATGTTTTGTAATAAATGTAATGTGCTAATGCAATCAGTGGCTTGATTTTGTAGTACGGAAAAGAAATTTCTCATTGAGGGATCCGTGACTTTTTTTAACTTCCCTCAACAGACAGGAGGTAGATGTGGCGGACGGTGGGTTTACGAAATCCAAGACTCTGACACCAGAGACTGGAATTTTGACTCCTGTATGTTTTTAGGTTTAGGTAATAAAAGTTTGGTTTAGGGTTTCGAAAATAAAACAGTGTGTTTGGACCACTTTAGGTAAAATGAAAACATTTTGCTCATTAATATTTTGAGGAAGAACTCAAAAGTTTCAAGATTAAAGTCATAAATTTACTAGACGAAAACATGGATATTCTCGGAGAAAACTCTGAAAAGTGTGAAATACAGATAAGCCTGTTGGTCTAGTTTGGCTGAGTGAGTTGTGTGTGGGACAGACATATGGGACACCGGGGTTTGTGACTGTAGGACAGCAAAATATTTATTATTAAATACACAGGTTTTCAGTTCAAAATTATTAATGCACCAGATGAGGACACACTCCTCTCATCTTCACCACAAACTGTCATAAAACCAGTCTCTGCACAAACACCAAGAAAAAGACAGACCAGCAACCAGAGAATGAATTAACGCTGAACGGCTCCGTAACAATCCTCATCATCTTTTCTAAACTAAAAGTAGTACGTTCTTTTTACATTGTTTATTTGACCATTGTAATTGGTAAATGAATAATATGAACAAATGAATGCTGTGGGTCCTCTCGCAGGTGCCACACCATCTTAAAATGGCCTTACTCACCTCCCAGTGGATATGAAGTACTTCCTAGTCTAAAATGTTTCCCAAAAGCTGAAATGAAGGCACTCTTCGAAATGATGTCACCTGCCCGATTTTATGATCACTGCAGTCATAAGACGCTTTTGTGAACTTGCACACAGGGCCACAGTGAGGCTGGCGTCTAATTGGCCGTCGGATTCCCCCTCCCTCTCCTCCTCGCCATGTGTCACAGCGAGGCAGCGCTTGGCTTTCATTACGCCGCTCATTGATCTGCAGGACGAAGACAGAGCAGCGGCTTAATGGGTGACGACTGGCAGCGTGTCGGCCTGTCCGTCCTCCTCCGCCTCCTCGGCCATCATCGGCCTCCGGGAAGAGGAGCGAGGCGAGGACGAGGGGAGAGAGCGGGAGGAGGAGGACAGCTTAGGAGAGTTTATTCTTCATTTTACAGGTGAAGAGGAGGAGGTGACGATGAAGGAATGAGACAAAGAGACTAAAGAAACAAGGAAACGAAAAGCAAACTGGAGGTAGCAGAGGAAGGTAACAAACTGTATTTATTCAAATGAATGTGTCAAAGTGATTTACAGTAGAAAATAAAAAACAGAAGCAGATGGTTAAAACATAAAATAAGTCAATAAAATGTATGCAAATTACAAATATGTAATATGTAAGGACAAGGTCGTATGCAAAGGGAAAGTCTTGTTTTCATTTTCTGATTTTCTGACAGTTTGATTTTTTTTTTTTTTTCTAACAGAAATGTTTTTCCAAACTCTCCATCTGCCAACACACACAAGGTTTTACCAATTAGAGCTCAGAGCCACAGATATGGATATTTTTCTGCCCTGGGTATCACCTCACAGGCCAACTCGTCCTCATATCTAAACAGAACAGAATAGGTCACGACATATATGCACGAAATATATGGAGGCAAAGTACAGTTCATAGTGTTTAAAAGTAATACATAACTGTTACATTTAGGCTGTAACTGGGTGGGTTACATAAAGGTTCTGGGAAAAGGTTTAAGATAAGAAAGGGACAAAAATAAACACAGCATTTACCTTCAGTTTAAAACAGGACACGAAAAACTGGTCTTCTGTGTCTAAGTCCCCGGACTTTGTTATTCCACTATATCCATCCCCCACCACGTCCTTCTAAAGTCTGTCCATATTTGACAGCGTCACCTGACCGACATCACTTTTTTGTCTTTTTCCCTGCACTATTTATTCATATGACCACAAGAGGAACGCAAATGCAGTCACTTCTGGCTCCAAAAAAGCATTTGCCAATTAAATATAGGCCAGGAAAAAGCTTTAAGAAAAGCAAGGAATAAATCACATCGACACTTTTTTTTTATGTTAACACCACTACAGACGTCTATTCATACATAAACAGTACATTTTAAGCATTAAAATACAACATTCAAACAGAGCCAGTGTTTGTTTTGTCCATTCTGTGTTAACATCACAAATAGGTGCTACTGATTTTTATGGAAATTAATAAAATTCACATCATCACTTAAATGTCTTTGTGTTCAAAATTAAGACCTGTAAAACAAGCTGTTTTCACTTAAAGTGTAACTTTACCATGATTTGTGCTACAAAGTCATGAAGAGGCTGAGAGGAGATGAGGAGGGTCTGAATGTTCAGGTGTGGACGTGAGACAGGAGGAGTTCAGGGTCATCACGAGGACAGAGAACCGAGAAGACACCTCTGCTTCTTCAGTCGGCTCATTCCACAGCTCAGCATCAAGGTGAGAAGACAGGAAGCTGCGTGTTGAACCATTTTAAACTATGAAATGCTGTTTTTTTTCTATATATATTTGAGTATTACCACCAGCATCGAAGTGTTTCATCACAATTAAGTCACATAATTTAGTTTACAGCTCAAAAACATGTTTTAGTGTCTAGTATCACTTTAACAGTTGAAGAACCAGTTTGGATTCTAAAGGCGCAACGCAAGGCTATGTCAAAAGAAGAAGAAAAACTAACAGATAAGGTAAAAAAATTAGGTGAATTAAACAACATGCCGACGTCAGATGCACAGCCGTCTATAAAGGCAGACGTAGCTCACGTAGAGGATGACTCGTATTAGATGTATTAGTCTGATTCCAAAATGACAGCACGAAACTAAAACAAACTAAATGTTTGCAACGTAATAAAATCATGAAGCTATGTTCAAAAGTTCAGGTGTGAAAACATCCTACATGATGTTTTGGTTTCAATGGTTTCACGCTCTCTTGTACAAGCACTTTTATCATCAGCGTATGTGAATATTCAACATCATAGTTGCACTGAATCAAACATCATGCTACAAACAATGATGTAAACTTAAATTTCAACGTCTAAAAAAATCTTGCCAGTACGGCCAGTCTACTGCCTGTCTTTAACCCACGTCAGTCAAAATAAGCAGCTCAGCATTTAAAATGCAATTAGAGCCCCTCAAGTTCCCCTAAATCTTCCACACTGGACCTTTAATGTTTGTTGACTAAAGCAGGTCAGAGTCAGTAAGTGCTTTGTGTGACCTTAGAGGCTGTACTCATGGTGCATTATGGGATGGACCAGGAGGAATAAAAGCAAAGGTCTGATGTCAGACTGTCCGCATGACCTTTAGCCAGTAAAAGCACTCTGTTCCAAGTAAATGTATGTGTATTTAATCATGATGCACAGATTCTCACTAAATCTAAATGCATATGGTGAGTGTAGCTCAGAGAAATCATGGTTTAAATGACACCGGGTGTGACCCATCTGCTGAACAGACACACAGCAGACTG
>JAPQRN010000002.1:3448042-3461561 GCA_037367275.1 Coranthus polyacanthus
CAATTATTACCATGTGAGAGTGTATTTCTACGTGTCAGAGTGGCGTACCGTCCTGTTTGTTTGTTTACGGTCTCATACAGTAGACTCTATACTGGAAACGGAGACGACTCCCTTTTATGACGTAATTTGACACGGTTTGAAAAAATATGGTTTTTCCGAGCAGAGCAGAAAACTGAGATTGATTGATTGATCTGTAATTTAAGAAAATGCTTCCAGATAGTTTATGTTTCCATATGACATTATGCATAAATCCAGGGAAAATAAATACTTGGAAGTTACACTTTAAGCTACAGAAAAAATAACAGTGACAATGACTAGTGCAACCATCAACTAAAACAGAGAGTAATATAACCTTACTCTGGCAAACTGTTGTAAATTAGTAGCAGTTTGTCTCCTATTTGCTTGTCAACACTATAACATTAGTCTGTGATGTCAAATGTAGTCAGTTACCAGCTTTGCTAACCCTAGATCATAGTGTAATACCGTTACAGGCGTTGTGTCATGTTGTAATCTGCTGCCAGCAGGAAGTAATATCAGTTGTCCTCTGTATCTCCACTCTGGGAAAATTAAATCATTAGCACAAAATAAATATCTGAGGGTTATCAGGGAGAATACTGATGCAAAACACTCAGCTTCTTCTCATCCTGCAAATTAATGCACCTTTCAAAACAATGCTCCGTGCAAACTTTTACAGAGCACTTTATGTAAGGTGCATCCACGGTGAAACTGTTTCAGCTAGTGCAGCCCTTAAAATGTTAGCAGTGTGTAAACTTTGTCCTAAGTTAGAAATTACTTTCAACCTATGCTATGTTTGAACTTCTGTATCTGTAACCTTATTTATCTTATTTGTAGAGCTCCACTTCTGTCTGATGATTTTAAAAAATCAGTGACGTCGTTACACTGGGTGTTCATTCTTTAGGAAACGGAGGGGAACACTAGTTTCTAAATGAAAGTCTGGTAGTTCAGCCTGGCAGACTGCAGCCTCTAAAGACAGGACAAGTGATGGTTATTAGACGTTGGTGCTTTTTAGAACAAAAAAAAAATACTAATATAAGTAACGAAAATTGTTTTGGAAAAAAAACTATTTTTCGCATTTTCTATGTCTTGTTTGGGTAAAAGGCCCACTTACTCTCTTTTTTATATTTGTTAAGTTAACAATCATTGTGTTTACTGAACTGAAACAAAGCAAAGCGCCTGAAAAGTTTCTCTCCCTTCTGTCACCTGACTGCTGTTGTTGAATTCTCTACAATTAACTGCATGAATAAAAAGTAACTGACAAACAATGATGTGGATTAAAGAAGTGGCTTAGTGTCCTCGGAAATGCAGTGAAGAAAACATGGAAAGAGTCCAAATAGAGAAGCAGAGCAGCAGAGCACAGACCCAGCAACCAACAGTTTCTTTCTTAACCCAGCTGCAGACTTTAAAAGGCTGGAGGAGAGCAGGAAAGGCAACTTTTTCCAGATGAAGACATTTATTTCCATGGTGACAGAAACATTAACGAGTTAAAAGTGAAGTTGAGAGTCAAACCGGCTCCCAGCTTGTTTTTTTGGGGGGTGGGTTGATTCCCTGCTGCAGCTCGTCCTCCTCTGCTTCTTTTTTCATCTCAGAGTTCAGATTCTCAGACAGCAGCAGAGTGGGATTCCTGCTGATAGCAGGTGCTGCTGTCCTCTCCTCACCGTTAAGTGCCTCCTCCCCTGCTCCTCCATTTTCATATTTCCACGCATGGCTGCCTTGACATTTAGTACGGAGAAATTGACTGTTTTCAGGGACTCTCCGGGGAGCGCTGTATTACTTTGTCCTGTCAGAAAAAGATGTCATGAAAGGAAGGTGATGTCAGGTCCACCAGGTTGTTTATTGAATTTACGGCACCATTATTTCGCCACTCAGCATGATTGTATTCATATTATACTCCATCCCACCAAGGTCGCCTGTGCACCAGCACCCAGTGACCTTGCGCTCGGGGCCCCTGGGGGGCCAGGTTTAACCGGAGAGACAGGGACCCTTCAGCTCTCAGCTTTGATGGACAGTCGAATAAAGCTGGGAGCTCAATGACACACCAATCAGCCGTCAGAGCTGCAGCAGAACGGCAGCGGTGGCTGAAAACATCCACTGCAGAGCGGCTGACTTATTTCCTCACACCGCGGCCGTCGCTCAGATCACATGGTGGTGAATTGCAGCATTGATCAGCAGTGGAGCTGACAACAGTGGTGTGTTGTCATAGTCTGACCACCAATCACAGATACGAGGCTCCATCCTGCAGAGGTGGAGGTCTGTTTGGACTCAGGTCAGGGTTCAGTTACACTCTACAGCCGTGACACTCAGGTCAGCGTCCTGCTTATGATTCGGACTCTGATCATATTCAGGGTTTGATGTTTATATGAAGCTCAGAACAGACAGGTCACATGATCTCAGAGTCCTCCACGTTTCTGCCTTAGATTTAAGTGCAACACATTTTCATAATTTGTCTTGCCTCATTTTGTTCACATTTTATTGGTGAAAACTTGAAGCCATCAAAGCACATACACTGAAAATGATACTTATAGAAAGGTAAAAAAACTGTGGCCTGTTGCACCAGCTATACATAAGTTCTGTCTTAAGTTTAGGTACAAAGTCCACGCATTATATGTTGTATGCATCTGCATACAGTGCCGTGTACACATGGCAAATAAAACAATCATTTAGCGCATCATCTAGAAAATAAAAGAACCTCTCCCTCTCTTTCTCTACTGCTCTGAGGTTGCATGATATTGATAACATAGCAATCAGTAACACTAGTTTTTAACTAATCAGCTTCAAAGTCTTCTAACAACCATCATCACTTTTTACACTGAAGTTGAGTTCAGCCCAGCAGACTGTAGCCTGTAGAGCCTGTAAAACGTGCAATGACAAGGCTCAGATGTCTGTAGCCACCAGCAGCTAACTGAGTTACTGAAATTCTTCTGTTTCAACTCATCATGACTTGATTTCCTCAGTGTCAGAAAAGCCTGTTTCACAAACCCCTGCAGATTAAAGTGAACCAACCAAACCCTTTTAGTGCTGACGAGGCTGTTCTCTCTCCCAGTTTGCCACATTCTGCTGCTTGGTCATGACGCCTTGGTGTTTGTTTTCAATGTCCTATAGCTTAAATGTTTGATGCACTGAGAACCAGACTGAAGTCAATGTGAGTCCTTAGACTCCAGAAATGGATGACAGGGGCCAGGTGACATTGTAAAGTAGCACAAACCTCAGTAGGAGGTGGTTGTGGTGGTTATGGTGGAACACCAAACTTTGTGGACTTAAACATTAAAATGACACCAAGCCCACATGTTGAAAAATGACACCCTTTATAGCCCTTTATTGTGCAGCAATGTGTTCAATTGGGCACAACAAGCACTGTAACGAAATCAAGGTTAAGTTCTGTTACCCCAGTGTAAAAAGTGTTCCCTTCTGTTTCCTAAATTAGAATCATGTCACTCAGTGCAGCGACGAGATGTGTTTTTTATCCTTTTCAATCTATACCACAGACGAATAAGATAAATCAGGTTACAATTAGTCTTTCCATAGGATTTGTTGACAATAAAAGCGCAGCAAATCACCGGACTCATGCTTTAAAGCTGTTTCCAACCTGGTATCAGGAAATGACTGTCGCCTCTGTGATGAGTACAGCCTGTTCCTGTCCTCCTGGGTTATTGTCACCTCCGTCAGGTGAACAGGTCTTCAGCTGGGCCATAAACCTCTCATCTGCGGCTCACACAGACATTCTGCTGTGATGGACGTCGGCCCTGATGAAGGTAAAGCTGCTAAAGGACACTTCCATCATGATTACATTTACATTTAAAGGGTCAGTTCACACAAACGGCAAAACATCTATTTTACCACCCGTCCTTAGTGACAGTGGATGTGAATGGAGTTCCGATCGTGGAGTTTCTAGAATGTACTTGTTTGTCTAAATCACTGATTTACAAAATGTAGAAATGTTGAGCTGATGCAGGTAGAAATACATTTATTTATTTACCAGGTAATAATTATAAGTGACAGCTTATAACTAAAAAGGTTTAAAGTCATTTAATACTGTTTTCTGTTAAAGTGCTGATAAAAATTGTCAAAAGCTTGAGAACAGCTACCCTTTCATGCATGCTGGACACTACAATAAATAACTATTCAACAGCCATTTTCTTGTAAATGTCAGTTGTAAGTGCAACTAAAACGCGTATTAATTATTTTGAAGCAGTATGCAGTTTGAAATGTTTTCTTAAACACCATAAAACTCAATATATTTTCATGCACAGTTCTACAGATCTATAAATACATTTTGCTTCAACCTGAACACTCAAACAAATGCCAGCTACCAAAGTGGATTTTAACTTTTTGAAAAATGTGTGTAAAAAAGAAGAGGAAAGGAATAAAAACCCACATAGGAAAAAAAAATCCTGATTCAATTTTTCATAATTCATGCGTGAAAAGGTTAATAGACTCTAGCATGTGATATATTTGTCCTTCGATGCTCAGTAAAGTGTTTATTTTTTTCCTACATGAGAAAGGATAAAAGAAAAACATAAGTGTTTTGCTTCAAAGGATAAAACTAAAATATACAAACTGAATGATTGTTTAGAAGGTGAAACATTTGAATGTCCTTGTTTCACTTGCTTTAAGTAGAAGTCGTAATTAAAACAAATGCATTTAAAATAACCCTTTAAAAGTGAATGTGCCTGACTTTGAAAGAAACTTTGAATAGTCTGAAAAGCAAACGGGCCGGAAAAAAAAGACGTCTCCATTAGCATTTTTACAATATAATAATCTCAAGTTACAGTTCTTATGTTGTTTTCAGGTGTTCTATATATAAATACAAGTGAACTTACAGAGCTCAGATACGGTCATTTAATGAGTCCGTATGATGACGAACTGACCTTGCAGCCATCTCACTGTATGTTTTCACAGATCTGCTGTATGTTTGGCTGTTTCTGTGACTTCGGGAGGCTTTTTCTGGGCCTCAGCATTGCATTAATCCTCGTGTTTTTTCATGTAGAGCTGCAGGCCGCCTCTTTGCAGCCCCTCTGCCCTCCCTCCCCTCCCCTGGGGGACCCCTCCTCTGCTGCGTCCAGACTTGTCAGAGCAGATTCTCGTCAAATTACCGATGTCCTGCATCGGGGTAATTGCTTGCCAAACCCACTCCACTGATGCAAATTTAAGGGGTCGCCTGTGATGGAGATAATGCCAAATTGGTTTTGAGATTTTGAGATGTCTACTCAGCATGGATAGATAGATATGTGGGACCTTAAATGAAAAAAAAGAGAAATGAAATAAGGCTCTGCGTGGAGAATGCTGATTTGGCATTACTCAACATTGGATAGATTTCTACTCCTCCTGCAGCTCGCTTCTTTCTCACAGAGCAAATAATTTATATCAAAAGCAAAAAAAAGCACAAAAAAAAAGCAAAACTATATCTGGAAGGCACATAGAGCTACATAACAGACTCATACACTACAGCCATAACACCTCCTCTCTTGTCCAGTAATGTTCAATTGGCTCGGCTAAGTAGCCATTAATCGTGGCCGGGCTGTTGGCTGGAGTCCAGCTCGGCCCGCCTGTGACCCGACTGCTAATGAGGCAGAAAAAGCAGCTCAGGCCACCACTGCAGGCTTCCAGGATGCTGATGCTGACATCACCCGATACGTGGCACCAGATCAGCATTTATAGCACTTTTTACATTTTATTCTGCAGATGACAGAATAAAATGTATGCCGGTCAGATTCGTGTCTGTCTCGATCCTGACTTGCTTGATGTCAGGAGGATGGCCGCAGCTTTTCTCCAGTATCTGAATGAGTTCAAGGCTTGATGGGAAATACCTGCCTGCCTCATAGACTGTATGTAATTAGTGGACGGAGAAACCGTGACGTCACCCATTGGTTTCTGAACTGCTGCTTTGAAGACAGTAGTTTGTGATTTGGTCTTCGCCATTTTGGCTTTTTGGAGCTGGAAGTGACCATATTTGGACAATGGGTGTAGCTGCGGGACCACGACGGGTCACAGCCATCTGTGAGGGGTCATGGGTGAGCTAGCTAGCTTACTGACTGTGTAACACTATAAACTTCAAGCAGTGCCTAACAAAGTCATTTTACAGTCTTGTTAGTGGAACCTATTAACCACAACTGCAGTCGAACTGTTTGTCAGGAAACACCAAACGTCTGACTTGGCAGGTGAGAGAGCTGTCAATCACACCTGTCAATCAAAGCTTCTATTTGACCTGAGATCTTATTAATGGAGGAAAAATTTAAAGATGGACCAGATCACTTCATTAGAGGGACCAAAACCAATGACACTAGAATGACTCCTGGAAAAAAATATTGCCTTAGTATTTTTAAAAAGAAGTTCAAGTTCAGGCTTTTTGTATTTTGTATTTCGCACATTTGTGTTGTTTATTTGTCACGCCCCCAGTGTGTAAAGACCTTTAGGTGTAATTAGAGGTCGCCCAATGGTGGGTTTTTATAGGCCTATAAAGTAACCGAACATGAGAGTAACCACAAAAATAGTGATTCTAGGGTAAGTTTTTATTTTAGTTTTAGCTATTATTTTCTTTCAAAGTCAGTGATTCCAGTTTTGAAGCCTAAAATTAGCCATTGGCTGCTATTGGAGTCAAGTTCTGCCGATACCAATAGTTTGCTCGCTTATTTTCTTTGTCCTAATATTCAGAGTTAATGTGTTAAGAGTAACTTGAAATATGAATAAGGATAAGTTTGAATGACACTCTCCCTGTGTGAGTTTTCACACATTCACTTGATAAAGCTCCACGGGAAAGAATAAAATGTATCCATAGTTATACATGGTTTCAGATAACAAATTAGAAAACAAAGTACAGTTGCTAAGTTATCAGCTCTAGCTTTTACACACTTTTATACACAGATATGGTACAAAAATTACTCAAAATGATGGGAAATTATTGTAAATCAGCGCTGTCTCTATGAGTGAGGTTTATTTCAATAACAAATAGGAATAGGACAGAATAGGACAAAATAATTATTAGAAAAGTTGCAGATGAAATAACTTCTAGCAGAGCCGCATGACATGATTATACTTTACTGTGTTCAAACAGTCGGTTACTTATAAGAAATAACTGTGTCTGACACAGTGATGGAAAGTGTTTTATTTAGAACGGTCACTGGAGTGTTTTGAGATCTTTTGAATGGGATTGTGGATTTTTTTAAATTTCTGCAGTATGATAAACAGAATGATACTCCCTGTACATGATCTTTCAAACATTCACATTACAAACACAGAGCTTCAGAGCAAAGAATAAAATCTATCTAAAGCTAACTGTCTCTGACTTTTAACTCCTCCTGCTGCTGCTCTCCACTTCCTTCCAGATGAAGCACAGTTCATCTCCAACGAGTGTGATGGCCCGCGTTTTGATTTAGAAGGAAATTAGTTCAGGCAGATTAGAGTCAGTTTTCCATCCAAATGTATCACAAATACCAACAGAATTTTCAGAAAAGTGGCAAAAGCAAAAGCAACTTTATGCACGTTTCCATCCACTGTTGTGTGAATATTAGGAGCAGTGTTTTGAGGTTCTCTTTAAAATGGAACAGGTTACAAATTAACTAGATACTCTGTTAAAAAGGAAATAGCTATTTTAATTAATTCATCAAAGTAATGTCACATTTGAGTGCTGTTCAGTTACTGTTACAACAAATGTTTTAAACTGGACTTAGTCTTAAAAACATTCATTTAAACCAACACTGTACAGTAGTAATGTAAGGAAATAAATATTGTTTTACTGCTTAATTTGTTCATTTTCGTTCTTTTTATTCAATGCATATTTTGTTCGTTTGAATTCCTTTTGTTGATTTAAATATGTAGAAAATAAATGCAATCTGACTTCTTATTAATCTTTATTATTATTTATATTTTCAGCAGTCGTGTGATTGTTGTTTGATTGATATATTGTCGTCGATATCATTTCTGAGGCTTTTGTACTCTGTACTCTGTTTTTATTACATTATTTTCATATTTTGATCTTTTATTATTTAAGCACTTTTATTATTATTATTATTATTCACTTGTTATTATTTTTGGATGTTGCTTTTATTAATGTAAAGCACATTGAACTGCCTTTGCATATGAAATACACTACATAAATAAACTTGCCTTCCCTTTAATGCATGATCAGAATGACACATGAACATCCACTGCTATTTTTTATCATTCTTTTTTGGTAAATGAATATATTATTAGAGTTAATCTTGATTTGACCACTCAGTATTGGTAACATGTCCGCCATTGTCCCACACAAACAGATTTTTTTTTCCCTACGTTGTGCTTGTCGAGATCTGATTGCTGTGCACTCGATCGGTTTGCGGAGAGGCATATATCAGCCTTTCATTTCTTGAGGATTAAACTCTCCAGGTTTAAAGCTGAGTCCTCTGGGGGAGAATCCACCCGTCTCTGGTGGTTGAGGGGGTTTTAATTTCAGAAGTTGGTGGTAGTGGTGGGCATGGGTAATGAACGAAGGCAGGCGGGGGGTGCTCCTGGGTAAATTGGCGATGGCAATTAAAGAGCGGTAATTAACCGAGTCGAGTGGAGAGCAGCCTCGAGGGAGGAGAAAGAGCAGCGGACACCGGGGGTGAGGAGGAGTAAACCATCAGAGCCCAGGGGTGTCAACAAAACTGAGCACAACAAAGTTATTATAGTTAACAACAACTGGAACTAGAGCTAGTGGTGAAATAATGAGTTCCTCAACTGAAAGAAAAATAAGAACACTTTTCAAAAACTAAATAAAAACTTACAATGTCCCCGTGGTCTTGTATATGTCGGTCAAACTAAACAATCCCTTAGACAACAGCAGCTCACAAAACTGCAAATCCTACTGGCAATGTGGGCTATGCCATTGCAAAACACCAAACTGAAGCAAACCACAGTTCACCCTCTTCCTTGAAATTCTATGGGATTGAGAAGATCATGAAGCTGACAAAGGGAAGAGATGTGCTTAAGACATGGTCCCATAGAAAAATTGTGTATGTACTCTCGACACAATTGGCCTCTTGCGTGAATTGTTCGTACGCACAGATGATTTCATCATTTACATTTTATCTGATAATATGTACATTGGATGATTTACAGGTAAATACATACTATTTACAGTTAAAAGCTCATAGTTCATATTAGCAGTAATCCATGTTTCACTGCATAAAAACAGTTGAATAACAATTCATGTTTACTTTGGACATTTGTCGACCTGGAAGTGTGATTTCAGTGTGATCTTCCTGACATCAAGTGAGAAGGTCAGTGTGAGAGAAGAAGAGAAGCAGATGTAAGACTGTGTTTTCAGTTAATTTTATCTTTATGTTGGACTCTGAAATGTTAACTCCTTAGTGCACTCTGACATGTGCGAGTTTGGGACTGTTTACTGCCGATGAAGAATATTGTAGCGTGTTGGGAAAATAGCGGGGCACTACTTGGATGACCTCCTCGTCCATGCTTCGGACTTCCAGCAAGCACTGGACAATCTGAGAGCTGGAACTCTACATTCTACGTGCACCGCTGTGACACCTGTACTGCCCAGAAAGGGCCAACCCAGGCGTTCACATGCCCCCTTGGAGCAGTATCAGGTGGGGGCCCTTATGGAGCGTGTGGCTGTTGATGTTCTTGGCCCCTTCCCAATCACGGAACGCTACATTCTCTTAGCTATGGACTACTTCACCAAGTGGCCTGAAGCCTATGCAGTCCCCGACCAGAGCGCCATTACCACTGCTGAATGGCTGTTGAACAAAATGTTTTGCCGCCTTGCTTTGCTGCCAGAGGAGCTGCACAGCGACCAGGGGCGAAACTTCGCCCAGGTGTTTAGTGAGGTCTGCAGATGGCTGGGCAACAAGAAAACCAGGACAACACCATTACATCCCCAGAGTGACGGGCTGGTTGAATGGTTCAACCACACCCTTTCCACCCAACTTGCTATCCTGACCAGCCGACAGCAGCTGAATTGGGACCTGCACCTGCCTCTGGTCCTGTGGGCGTACCGGACAGTGGTTCAAGAGTCCACCAAATGCACCCCAGCAGTCCTCCCGAGCCAGATGTGGAAGGTAAACTTGGCTTGGACTACCTTTATCAGCTTCAAGAGCGGCTCAGGGGGGTGCACGATCTTACTCAACAGGCTCTTGCCGAGGCTGGATCCAAACAGAAATGGGCCTACGACACTCGTTGCAGAGGGGAGGACTTTGCTCCTGGGGCACAGGTGTGGGTCTACAGCCCAGAGAGGGTCTCTCCCCCAAGCTGATGAGCCGCTGGGTGGGACCATGTACCGTCCTCGAGAGACTGTCAGACGTCGTGTACAGGGTATGGTTGATCAAAAGGAATCGGGTGGTGGTCCTTCACCGGGAAAGGCTGGCTCCTTATCAAACCGTAGCCTCATCTGAGGGTGAGTCATAGGCAGAGGATCAGCCCCAAAGCGGCACCCAGCCACCAGAACCTACCAGAAGGCCATCTGCTCGAGCTCAGCGTCAGCTTCCCCAACACCTCAGGGACTTTGTCGTTGACACTTGGGTTGCTGGGGACAGCTAACCAGCTAGATTGGGGCTATGTAGCGTGTTGGGAAAATAGCGGGGCGGGGGCATTCCGGCTTGTGTGTCACTGTGTTTCCAGAGCAACGTGTGTTTTGGTGTGTTCTAGTTAGTTCGAGCGTGTGTTGTTTTTCCGGAGCAGGGGTGGGGGTGTTAAAAGAGTTTCCAACCCTCTAGTAGTATTTCTTCTGCTCATGTGTAACAAAAGTGAAACTGTGGAGTGAATAAAGTCCACCTCCGTGTTGAAAGGTAACACCTCGTCTCATCTTTGCCTATTCCACGCCAGCTTGCCACAATATTTTTCCTGTGAAGAGAGCTAGCAGAGCTAGGCTAACTGTCTGTCGTCTGAGAAACACCAGCTGTTTCTCTGCCTGCAGGGATAAAAAGTGAGACTGTTGTCGAGAGAAACTTCAGTGGACGTCTCGGATATTCTGCCATTGCTGAAGGTGTGTTTTCCTGCTGTTCATCGCTGCTGCAGATGGATGTTAGCCTGTCGAGACTCAATTTTAATTCGGAAAAGTTAACCAAATAAACCACAAACACATTTGTTTTTTTAAATTAAGACTGCATTCTTTAGAGATTTCTGCAGTAAAAGTTTGTTAATTTCATTTTTGGTGCGTATATTGCCCCTCCTGGATGATTTATTAAGCCATCATCTCCTTAAAAGCACTTAAAAATCAACTTAACAGCTGATACACTTAATTTAGCAATTGTAAGTGTGCTAGCCATTACACAGTGAAGAGAGAAATCTGGTGCAGAGATTTCACTATGATTGTAAACCTGATTGTTAAAGACAGTTGTACAATTGTTTAAATTCCAAGACAAATGACTAGCCAATAGATTTCAAATCAGATTTTTTTTTTAAATAAAAGCAACACAAAGAACTTATTAATTTCTGATAAATAAATAAAAATAATAAAAATACTAAGCATATGTTGTTTATTGTTGACTCATCATCACAGTTGATGCCAGTATCATGTTCAAATGTTGCTTGTTCTTATCAGTTATACACAAAAACTTACACTGGGAGGAAGAGGAAGCCATTCGGGACCCCCGGAGGCCAACACAGGCAGCCAACGATGTTGATGCTGCTAAAAAAGAAAACAACTTTATTGACGATATCGATTTGAAATAAATATATTACAGTAGTAAGTAGATTTCAGGTTTTAAGTACTAAAAAATATAAAATAGGCTTAAATAAGCTTTTACCATCTCCAGCAGAAGGCAGGGGAAGATGTTGTCCCACAGCAGGCAGGCTGGTGCGGGATGATGCCGGTGGGGTTGGCGGAGGTGGAGAGGAGGTCCCACACCGTGGCCCAGACGGCATGACCCTAAACCAGTCAACGGCCTTTGGGTCCAGAGGGTAGAGGTCACACCTCCTGAACTCAGCCACCACAAGTCTCCAATCCTTTAGCCTTTGGTATGAGTGTCTGAGGACTCTTGAAAAATCTTTCTTGGAAACCAAAACAGCCTCCTGCATGTGTTCAGCGATCGGCAGAAAAAAACCAACTCTGAGGTGTGATTCTTTGTTAAGGTCTTCCCACTGTGGAAACTTTTGGGGAAAAAATAGCATGATAGAGGACTATGTCATGCACTGTGCTCTATTTTCATTGGCTAGATAATCCACTGTCTAGCCAGCAACAAAATACACTGGTATGAGTACAGGGTTTAAGAGGAGAGTGAAACTACCGGCACAGACTTAAGAGACAGAAATACGATACGAGCATTATAACTAGCTTCCTGTTGTCAAAATCTCTTTCCTATCAACTTTAGGCATTTAAAACTCTACATAAAAACACAAAATTTGGCATGTAGACTGGTTAATATGTGTAGATTACTCTCACTTACCGTTTGGTGGCGATCGCTTTTCTGAAAGCCCGGGAAAAGACCGAAGTAGGACCCTAGTGTCCAACGCAGGGCACAGCTCCGTTTAAGTCAACTAATATACATAGGTTGTTGTTTTTTCTTAGTGCTGCCCCTATGTGACTTTTCTTCTCTTTTTCTCTTCTCCTTCTTTTGTCTGAGTTTAACATTATGTCAAATTGCAGCAGCTTGTTGGTTTGATTCATCAACATACTCACATGGGCGAGAACAAAATTGGCTGTTACCACACGTTTTATTAAGTATTTTTATATTTTCATCATCATAGTGCTCTGTGTAAGAACAAATTTAGGAGAAAAATATGAAAACATCAGTGCATGACGCCCAGATAGACTTAATGAGAACTTAAAATGTTTTCTAAGTTAGAATTGTTTGAAAACCGGTGACTTTACATGATTCTCAACCAGAAATAGAACCATCCTACAATTAATAAGTTTTACCCAAAGATGTCTTTATTTCCATCTATTGTATGGTTGTAATCGAAAAGTGAGGGTCAGAAATAATGTTGATATTTGTGATTGGTCGCTCCCAAATGATTGTGTCCAACCTTCACCTGTTTAAAAAGTTTGCCCTTGTGTATCTACTGAACTGAACTTGTATTCCCCAAACGCTCTGATGAAGGCTCTGCAATGTGAGCCAAACAAATAAGCAAAATGTAATTTGACTTTGAAACTTTTCCTTTTTTTGAACATTTGATTTTGGATTTAGTAAAGAAGTATTGTTGAAGTGCAACTTACTCCTCTAATACGAAATGAAAACTGCAAAGGACAATGTAGTGCTCTCTTCTTTGCTGGTACTAAGCTGAACAGGGGAGTTTTAATTGTGTGATGACAGAAGTAAGGATATTACTCCAGAATCTTATGTAGTTTTGGCGAGTCTGATTATTCAGGCAGTTCACATTTATTTTTATTTATCCTTTATGTATCCATGAATGTCCCATTGAGACACAAGATCTCTTCTTCCACAAATGAAATACATAAATAAGAAAGATAGTAAAAGAAGAATTTTTGTTATTTTCTTGTCTGTATGTGATTCACTTGAGTGAAATCCAAACAGGACACAGAAGGATTTTTAAGGATCAGAATGAACGTAAAAGCAGACGATGAACC
>JAPQRN010000002.1:3495520-3507537 GCA_037367275.1 Coranthus polyacanthus
GGAAATGTTGCTGAAGGTGATGTTTCTTCTTCTTACAGCGTTTACTCATGCCATACGATGCCTCTGTTAACTTGCTGAGCTGAGTTGCTTCCAAGCTGGAAAACTGAAACATTTCACTCCATTTGCGATGCGTTTTCTACGCTGGTCGTGAGAACGGTTATGGGAGTTGATAACACAGCAAGCATTCACTTGAATTTTTAAGTTGGAAAATAATATGAATATCCACACAACACTACAACATCTGTCCTCATTCACTGATCGCTATAGAACCCTGTGACCCCAAGTCCCACAGTGCCTTGCAGCATGACGACACAATCTCATTCTCTTTATCGTGATTATGGCATCAAGATTTCTTGAGCCTCAATCATCGTCATGTAACATGAACTCTGTTGAAAAAAATGCTGACTTTTACATAAAAATAATAACATAAAATAGGACACTTAAATCCAAAACATTTTAGAGAGTCTTATCACATGACCAGCGGGCTGCTAATGACATGATGCACAGCTTGCCTGCTGTGAATGTAGTCAGTAGTACCGTGATAAAACACAGGTCTGAAGTTTGAACCATGTTCCTGTGTTAAAGTATAGCAACGACTTCAAAGAGGGGTAGCATTGATTGCTTTCACAAAATCTTCCCAGTGGAAAAAAATGGGAAAAATAAATGGGACATTTTCCTGTTGCCGAAATTTGTCTATTTTGTCATTGCACTCCATTTCCAAAATAATTAACACATTTTGACGTGTGACTTGTGGGTTTTCTCAAAGCTTCAGGATGTGTTTTGCAGCAAAATTTGTGAAGACAAATAATAAGCACTGAATATTAATAATGTTCTTTTGCATCAAATTGCATTGCATCGTATCACATTGAATCCTATTAGGTGTTTCCATCCCACTGTTTTTATTTGCCTTTTCAATTTGTGCATTAAAAACCCACATGGGAATGCAGAAAATGAGTGCAATGGAAACAGATTTACTGAATGTGCGCCTGGATGTTGGACCAATAAGTTTTTTAATAAATTAACTGAATTAATAGAAGAAACAAACATAAATGCTTTATTACATGACAAACTACAAGGAAATATCACCATGAATGAAGATCTGCAGAAACTAATGTTAGACAAAGGCTTTGACAAAGTGTGAGAGAGTTTGAAACAATGTTATATGATCCAGACCAGAGGTTCGGTTTGGGGTCAAAAAACTAAAACCAGCTTCAAATCTTTAACAAAATACCTCAATCAACAGCTCACGTCATATGTGATTGGATGAAATACTATATCGAACAGGCAAAGTTTTAAACCATGATAATAATGATGAACCAGCTCATAATAGTTGTATTAGCAGTGGTGGATGGAAACGCATGTAATTTGCATTATTTTAAGCAGATTTTCTGAAAATTCGGTTAAAATTTGCGCTACATTTGGATGGAAACCAGCCTGTTTTGAATGAAATCATCCTTAATGTTTCTAATGGTTGGTAATTTATCATCAGCCTCAGGGATGGAGATGACACATCCTTATTGTTTGTCATGCACAAAACATCAAAATTAAAGCTGTGAACTCCACACAATCAGCTAAAATCTACCACAAATAAAATCAACAAGTAGAATTCATACACGCAGTCCACACATCCCCTCAGACTTCTCTGTAGGTGTTTGATTTGCATTAAAATGGATGAAGTATCCTGGCTGAAATTCCACCTTTTAAATAAAATTACCTCGAATTTAATATTTGGAGGAGTTATTTTGCTTGCTATGGTTTGGTGTTGTAACAAAAAGCTGCCATAGGTGGTTGAATGTTTCTGTTTGTGAGTGAACACACACAGCTCAGTCCTTATGTTCTCTATCATGAAGATAACAGGACGCATGAAAACCCGCTGATCCCTCTCAGCGCTGAACAAGGTCGGACAATCTGCCTCTGTTCATGTGGTGGAGAGAAAAGGAAAAAAAAAAAACAAAAGAGAGAGAGAGAGAGAGAGAAATACAATGTGTGATGGATTTAGTTCTTAGAGGGAGAAGCGGAACATCGATGATGTCCGCTGTCTTTGCCGTGTCCGCTGGCCGGCGATTTTCAGGATTTACTGTGTGAAAATCAAGACAGAGAGAGACGGGAAAAAAGAAAGGGAGGGAGGGAGAGGCCTGCAGGGAGACAAGGAGTCAACCAGCAGCTCCGACCATCACAGCCGATCTCACCAAACTGAGGCTTCAGGTCATTCAGATGGTTTTATCCAGTGTGTATTCACTTTACAGAACAGTCAAAGGTGGGAGGTAATGGTACCGTAGTTAAGTACGTTTTTCAAGTATCTTGAGCATTTATTTATCCTCGTACATCTCTACATCAACAGACATCTGTACTTTCCACTCCTTACATTTTCAAAAGAGGCTCGTTACTCTGTTTTTAATGCATTCAGTGGGGATTGTTCATTACTCAGTTTATTTTGCATCACCGTGCGCCTTCACAACATCAGGACCAATTTCAACCAACAAGGATGGAACAATAAGACATAGAAAAGACGAGCCCTTGGTGTATAGAGCAGTGCATATCAAATGACAGGTGTAGAGAAGTAAAAAGACAAAACAGACAACAGATGGAGACTTGACTGTAAAGAAAAAGAGTCTATTTAATGAGAGTGTGAGACCAGGAGAACTAACACCGACATGGATGAGGTGAGGTTCAGTAGCTTTGCACAGAAACAGCCGCTAGAAATGTAGAAATACTTTCTTTGTGTACATTTCAGAGCTTGTACTTTTGTACTTTTCCTTGAGTGAAGAAGGCCAATCATCATCATAATATTTCTAGTATTTTTTTATGTATCTACCTGTAAGTACTAATAGTTTTAGTCCTTGATTTTGATTGACTGGGCTGTGTTCAAAGCCTTTGTGAAATAGATTAGATTTTCCTTTAGATTAGTGTAGATATATTTATTTACATCCTTATCTATAACATTACATGTCAAAGGAGGAGACTGGAGAAATATACATTTACATGATCCTGCCTCTTCTCTAAACAAACATGGTTACAGTTTGGTTTAAGCATAAAAACAACTTGGTGAGGGGAAGAAAAAGGATCGGGGGAAAGGCTATAATAAGACAAAAAGAGAAAACACAAAAATAAAGGGTTTGACGTGGGACATGAACCCTGGTCTTCCACAGACTTTGGTGTTGACGTCACCTGGCTGATGTTTCCAACGTCTAAGGACCTTGGTAGTGAAAATGGACTGGTATGTAGCTCTGTCACAATCATTACATAAGTGACTATAATGACATAATATCGTCGTGATATGTGGTAACTGCGATTATTTTGTACAACCATGATAATTGTCTTCATTGAACTATATAAAATAAGCTAATAAAACTAATAGAAATGTCAGATTTAAAATTTAAAATAAGAATCATTGTGTTTTCATGACCTTAGAATCAATCGTTCATATCTACTGACTGAGTCCACCAGGTGACATCCAGTATTAAGTTACTGTCAACCTACTATGTCTGTGGACCAGACTTCAAATCCCCTTGACTAAAAGTCCAGAACAGACAAAACAAACATCAGACTCGGACTTTTTGCAGCCGCTGTAGGGGAGGATGAGGAGGGATTCAGTTGGTCCTAATCTACAACATTTACAGCATTACATTTGGACCAGAACTGGCTGCCATTTAGTTTCATGTGAACATAATTTCTGTGCAAAAGGGTTGACATTTTATTATTCAATACACTGTTGCAAGGTTTTACAATTTTAACTGTCACTGTTAATATCACTTTTTCCCTCTGTTGTTACTGAATATAACATAGCATATAACATATAACAATATTCTTTATTATCAGCTGTGGATGTTTTTAGTTGTATATTATGTTTAAATAAAGGTATACGTGTTTGTATGTGCTTGCAGTAGACATACATCCATATAGGCTTACCAAGTCCCAATAATTAAAGAGGATCATTCTGCACACATTCCTTACAAACAGTATTTATTCCTAATCTTAATTACACTCTTAATATGGATTTGTTTATCCCTTTTTATGCTGAACTTTGTTGGGGAAAAATTCCCATTTTAGAAGCTTAAAAGCCCGAACGACAGGTTGTGTTGGGTATATATTTGTTTTTCAGTATTTCAGGCTGAATGTTGGATATATATTTGCTATATCCGCTGTTGTTCTGTACTGTGCGTTTCCCTGCAGAGCAGCGGAGGCCGGAGCTGCCGGGGGCTCGCCGCTCTTCAGTGCATTAAAGCCCTCCAGCCATCCATTAGTGCACCGTTGTCATGTTTAAGAGCTGGAGGTGGGAGTTGCACATTAGCTGAAAGCTAACTCGAATGATATGGATGTGCAGAATTTAACCTCTGACCTGTGTTTGCGCGCCTACGCTGCCCTGCGGAGCCGCCACCTCTAAGGCGTTCGGAGGAACATTGAGTAATCAAAACAAATGAGTCAGTGAACGCAGAGGAAAGCGTGAGGCGCCGTGAGCAGATTCCTAATGACGACTAATATTAGCATAACCTAATATGCTTGTTGATCAAGGGTAAACTTTTGGGGGAGGACATGTTAGGTGCAGAATAAACAAAAGCAGCTGCTGCCAAGGCTCCGGCAGCCTTCAGAGGGAGGAGGAAGACGCCGAGGCCATTCTTAATGTGGGCTGAACCCGCTGCATGGATATGAGGCAATCTGTCGGCTCCGCACACGCTTATCGACTTCAGCTTCATTTGAGCCAAGTTCTCAGAGGCTCCAATTAAATTCAGGGGGAAAAGGGAGCAGTTTGAACAATTGCATTAATTTATTTATTTCCCCCTTTTGCCAAAACTCATTTCTTTTCTTTGTTCCTCGGTTCTTCCTGTTTTTCCCCCGGCAGTTAATTGCACGAAACTCCTCAGTGCTTTCAGTTACAAGGCCGCCGCTGCAAACCTACCGCGCTTGTCCCCTAAATATTAGATGAAGACTTAAGTAACAATTGTTGTTCTTTTGCCCATCAACTATTCATGCTCTCTAAGTGAGGTGCACCATGGGAGAGAAGTGCAGGAGAAACCCTCCCTGGAAACCTGTTTGGGATGCATTCTGAAGTAAGTAATGGCAAACGCTGCAAAAATAAAACCTCATCTTAAGTGAATCCAGCCTCATATTCTGACTTCAGACTTTTTTTCTTTTCTTACTTTTTATACCAGATAAGTCTCTGGTGGTTTCATCTCGACAAACTCATGCTTTGCAGCTGAGCTCTGTTCACTCCTACAGAACTTTATTTTAAAACCTGTGAAGGTCTCAAAGCTTCCAAACCTGAAAAAAAAAAACAACATGTGTCCAATATGATGCAGTAGAAATGTTGCCTGCGAGTGAAAGATAAAGGTGGGTTTCTTAGTGTTAATCGTCAGAGACAGTAGTTATTCTGCCAAAAAAAGTGGTTGTGAATGGACTTTGTGAAATTCTTTACAGCGTATAATTTGGACATTTTAAGAAAAAGAGTTTCAAAGGTTGAAACTTGAGAGGAATAATTATGGTGTATTATTTTCACATTAAAAAAAGAGGGATTTGACATGTTTTTAAGCGGTTTCAAACAAAATGTTCAAACTTTTTCTATAGTCTTACTCATTTTTCTTTTGTATTTCATATTCTGTATAGTGTATTTTTTTATGTTTATGCAAGCGTTGGATTTGACTTTGTAACAACATTTTGCTGTACTTTTCTGGCTGTTCACCTGTAGAGTGAGTCATTTTTTGTCATCTTTTTGTGTTGTTACTGAAACTACACACTGCTTTTTCTTGCGTCTCTTTTAGTTCAGATTGTACAAGTCGGAATTAGACACCAGGCCCATTTAAGTTAAATATTTCTGTTCTATAACGTTTTTAGTTCCAGTCATATTTGGTTATAGTCACAAATGTTCTGAAAACTAAACTTGAACAAAACCTGAAATGTTGCAATCAAGTCAGTTGAGTGACATTTGTGGCAGGTGTGGAGAAAATTTCAAATTAGAAATGATTTGAGTTGTTGCATTTGAAGCAGGAAGTTTTCATCAGATCATTGGTCTTGATAGGTCTTGAAATAAAATCCTAATTCCTCTTATATTATCCAAATGGAATATGCATATGTTTACACATAAATTAAGCATTTAGAATATTAGTGGAATCGCTTTAGCTATACTTGTAAAATACACAGATCATTTGTGTCACAGATGTTACTGGCTCCACCTGCAGCACAGACATAGACTGTATATAAAGATGGACTCTGCAATACCGTTTCCTCCCACTGTGTAAAACTGAACCCACAGTCACACAGTCATGGGAGTTTCCGTGTTACCTGACGTAAAGAGAACGTGACGCTTGCCTGGAAACCAATGAGGCAAACGCTTCCACAGACCGTGATTGTTTATTACAACTGTCTCTTTTTTAACATCAAATAATTAAAGCTAAATTACAAACAAGCTGATCAGAAAGGCGATGATTTGAACACTAATCGGCCTCATGAAATCTACCCAAAAAATCAGAAATCATTTTTGGGAAAAATGTACTGGATGATGTATTTAGTTTGACCAAAGTCTAGGGTATGACCTATACTGCAGCCAGCCACCAGGGGGAGAAGGAGACGCTTTGGCCTCCCAGAGGGCATCCATCTTTATATGCAGTCTACAGTCACAGACAAAAAAACTAAATGGCTGTTTAGGATTATGTTGTGTCTTCAGCTTTTGGACACACCACAGTGCTGTGAAACTTCAGTTTTTGTTAGAGTTTGTGTAATCGTGGGTAAGTCAACGTCGACAGACTACAGTAGGCTTCGTAAGGGATAAAGTTACTAAGCAACCGTGAGCTAGTACTGGCGAAGAAACGGACTAAGCTGTGATCGTTCACTTTTATTATGTGTCATTCAGTCTGCTGTTTCAATCTCTCTTATCAGGTGAAAGGAAACGGTAGTAGACTAAACTGTCAAAACCAAACTGCTGTTAAGCTATTTATTGCTTGTAAAGTGGTGGTTTAATTAAAACAATGATGGGCAATTTCTGTGTTAAAGGGCTGCATACACTTCGTGTAAAAAATACAAATAGAAGACTGGTTTATTTTCTCCCCAGCGAAAACACATCGCTTGCGCTCTGTCTCATTTATTATAATGGAAGCGTGATGTTGCATATATAACGTCTTCAGTGTCACCAGGAGGTTAGTCGTAGTCAGCGACTGTAATAGTATATCATGAAACAGAAGAGAGAGAGAGAGAGAGAGAGAGATGGTGAATGGCATGCAACAAAGCATGCATATTTTAAAAAGATTAGTAACCAGTAACAGCACTGGACATTTTTTGCAGTGTTTACAGTATAAATGTAAGAAGCAGCAGCCCCAGCAGCATTGCTCTCTGAGAAACACATGCATATAAGAAAAATACCAAGTCCCAAATCTCAATGAGCTTCAGAGAGCCTAATAAGTCAAACCGGAGGCCGAGCAAGCAGCGCATGAATACCAAATGCAGCCTAATTGATTACCTAATTTATGCAGTAACCAGTATTTTTTAATTATAGTTATTTATTGCCCAAATGTTTACGGGGCCGCTCTGATTCATGAGTGGTGTGTTGAGCCACGGGTCAGCCTCAGTGGACCCTGTTTATAACGCTGACAGCAAAATTATCACAGCTCCACTTCATCATCGCTGCTGCTGCTGCTGCTGCAAACAGAAAGCAACTCACACGGTTTCTGCAGTCACGTTCTTAGAAATACCATATTCTCACTTAATGTCAAGTGTATTTTTTTGTGGGAACTACTGGTTTTGCCTACTATTTATATCACCAATAACATTTATCCAATATTTTCCAAAGAGTCAGAAGTGTTATGTATGAGAGTATTCTGTGGTTGCATTTACTTTTAGTACTGGGTAAAAGTCTACCTGCAGGTGGTTGATCCATCACAGTGGATATAGCTTGGTTTATTTTTATTACATTGACCTTATCACAGTGGAAATCTAACTCAAGTGTTAAAATGAGGATCACACTGAAAGGTCTTCTGCTCCAACGCTCACTGATACAAAAATAGAGAATTATTCTGCAGAATCTTAACATTTATTCACCGTTTTTAAGGACTTACTGCTGTCTCTATTATCCTGCATGGTTTTTGGGCTTTAGTTTGAATTTCAGGTATGTTTTTATAACAGGATCACATCAGAACTACTCACTTCATTACCTCCACCATGGAGGTTATGTAATCACTCCTCTGGCTCTCGACAGGATTACACAAAATCCACTGCACTGACTTTCATGAAACTTGGTGGAAATGTAGGATGTGGACCAAAGATGAACTACTTAAGACGATGCAAAATATCAAAGCATGTTTTATGAGCTGTAAAGTGAATCGTATGACTTCAGTGTGATAAAACATATCAATACTGGCGATAATAGACATTTTCAATCTACACCCATTTTAAAATCATTTTGAGTCTTCCTGCTTTTCCCAAACTTAGGATTGTGGACCTGTTTTTATTGGGTCCCCGACTCTGGATTATGTGCATGATGATTGAAATGAAAACACAAGGAAGAGTTTCTAAATGTTGGCTTCACCAAAGCCTTTGGAAAAGCAGAGGAGAGGATTAAATGTGCTGTAGGTGGAGAGGCACTCTGTAAAGAAAGCTCAAAACTGAACAAGTTGGACACACTTGGTATCGAAACAGCAATTTTGTTGGTGACTAGTAACCATCTAAAATTATGTGTCAGTTTTAACTGTGATTGACATTTTAACATTCCTTCCCCAACTCACTTCTAATGTGAAATAGGGAGCAGCAAGTTAGTAAAAAAATGTAGATATTAAGGAAATTTATTGTGTTTTTGTAGGATCATATTTTAGACACTCTTTACAAAAGAAAAATGTGTATTTATTAAGAAATTACTTGAATCCTGTATTTCTTTACTAGTAGAAGCGAGTAAATCACATTACAACATATTCTATTTCTAAATACTAGTGACCAGAAGTAACATTTTTGAACACGTGAGAACAAATCGTGTAGTGACATGAATATTAGCTGTATTTTCTCTCTTGGAGATCTGCACTAGTCCAGAACATAGACACAATGGTAGACAGGAAATGTGCTCTTGTAACCATAGCGACTCCATCTTTGGAGGACCGAGTCAGAACGGTCTCTCTATGTGTGGCAGCTACAAAACAAACCCGGGAATCTGAATTAGCGGGTTTCAAATTCTGTAAATTAATCAGCAAATGTACAAATTTGCTGATTAATTTACATTTTTAAATGAATGTTATGTTGACTCATGGCGGTGATTTCGGTGACAACCCATGAGAGAGATTTCCTGTCTCCTATTTCTATCTATGGTCCAGAATAACGGACCTTATTCCTGTATGCGCTTTTTTTTTTTCTTTCCTTTTTTTTTTCCCACCCCAGACACATCTGACCAATACAAAGAGTGAACAGTGTCATGCGGTTGGCAGTGATGTATTTTGGTTTGCTTGGATTTCTGTCAGTATGAAAAGAAACTGAACCAAGAGAGAAAAACTTCAGACCAGAACAAACTGTGTGTGAAAACAAATTAGAATTAAGAAAAATAAAACTTTATTTTTGTTGCAGCGTCAGCTTCCGCTTTTCTTTCTGATTATTTTTTTACAGCATACAAAAAGAAGATTTGTTTCTATGTCAACAAATTCAGATACAAAAACAAACCGTGACGCCTGAGCAGACCAGGGAGGAGGTGGGTGATATTTACTGCAGCCAAACTGAGGAGCAGGGGGTGCTGGGTAAAACCCGCCTGGTGTCACAGCGTGCTGCCAAACACTGTGAATGCACAAGTCTTGTACTGGCATTAAACATGTAGCGACGCAGGCGAGTGACATCGAGGAGCTGGATGGGCTCCGATTGACTCGACACGACAGGATGTTATATTTAATGCTGCCGTGACTCTGGCATAATGAGGTGGAATAAAGGAAGAATACAAATAAAATACATATAAATGATGCAGAGGGAATCCCACAGGAGGCTCAGTCATAAGGGAAAACTTCAAGTAGAAGAAGACCCTGCTGACTTCTGACCTCCTGTCAGAAAAAGGGAAACAACAGAGTTGAGCTGCCACTTCCAATTTGAAGCCTGCGATTCTCTTCCCGTCTTTCTAGAATCTTGTGCTACATGACAATGGAGCTGCCAGAGCTGCAGTCTGTCTTCTGTCCATCATTTGTGCTGTCTGTCTGTAGCAATTTTAAATCATCACCCTCGCATCTGAGATTTTAGCATCTATATCTTTGAGTTTAATTAAAAAAAATTGGTAGAAAGTAAATAAACTCTTCCAGTTTGTTGCCAATGAATTGTTAAAATTTCCAGCAAAGAAAACGTATCATACATGAGTGTTTGAGTAGGTGGCCCAGTGTTTGATTGACAGCGATTTGTAACCCATGTGGGAAAAAAATTGTCGACATTGTACATTTCTGCAAACCTCTGATCAAAAATATGTTTCATATCAAACATTTTTTATAAAAAAAGATTAGACTATAGATCATTTTTGTGTATAACAACCCTTCAACATTGATAATTTATTTTCAGATTCATGGATATGGTTGAATAATTTATAATAGGTAATGATAAAATCTGATGACAACGAAATATGCTCAATAAATTAAAAACAGGAAAGATGACTGAGACTCAGTCACAGACACATATTATATCAGCTACTTACCGTATTTCCTCAAATAGTGTCCAGGTCTTTATTCCTCTCAGCTGGCCTTTATTTGAAAGAGGTTTGTTTTAGAGTCAGGTCTTTATTTATATTTTCCTCCATTTTAATAAGTAGAAATGGTCGCAATTAGCGCGAAACGTACTTAACAGAGCTTTTATTATGTAAACGTCTTCATGTCGCTCCACCAAGATCCACAAACAAAGAGGCAGGAAACACATTTCAAAACCATGTCACAGAGGTCCGATGATTATGTTTTAGGCTTTTCTTTTTCTTTTTTTTTTTCTTGATGAGGCTCACACACACATAAATGTCTCAGAAACACAGAACAAAGTCTTTCTGCTGCCATGCAACATTAAAAAAAAACATATTACATAATGAGTTGCAAGTGCTGGCAATTTATTTGTATTTTTTTTTGATATTTTGAGTTTTGTTTGATTACAACCAATCTTAAAAAATAAAAAAAAGTAAATATCACTGAATTGCTTTGTATTAATACATATAAGATATAAGTAGTGCATTAAAAAAATTGCACATTTTGCTTGGCTATAGATTTCTTAAAACTAGAATAAAATTAAAAATTAAACTGAAAAAAAATTGTCCTCAATAGCAGCAATGGAAACATTTATTTAATGTCATTTAAGATTGACCAGTGGCAGCTGGTGCTAAACAAGACTTGGGGGACGCAAGAGAATATGAACACAGCAGTTATGAATATGTGTGCAGAGCCAAATTTTTGGATGTTTCATTCAGCTGTTAATACTTGTGTTAACATATCATAAGTCTGTCATTTTAATAAAAATGCTTAGAATTACACAAGCATTTTAATGAAAAGCAAACGCCTCCTGTCTCGCCGGACTCGAACCCCAGTCGCGCTGGTGGGAAGTTGAGTGATTATCCACTTGACCACAGAATAGACACTCAGTAGGAGCTATGCAGCTGAATAGTCAAGTGGTGCTGGGTTTCATATTGCGTTAAATTACAGTCTCTGTGTAAAACACAGAGGTGGAGGAGACTAAACGGAGGAATAACTGACTGAAAAAGACAAAACTGTATTACCTGTGACATTTGGAGCAGGTTAATGTCTGCTTTACGTCTGGATCTCACTCAAGGCCACTTGGCAATGCAGCGAAAATCATCCAATTACATGAGCACAAGAAAATAAAAACTATTCTGATTGGTCCCGGGGTGCGAATATCTGTGCCCTACGGTTATCCAAAAGTTTTAGGAGCCACATACACACTCATTTGGCCGGCGACCAGGAAGTGAATATATTAACACAGAAATGAAGTAAATAAATAAATGTTGACATAAACTACACTGTAACATTTTTCGTTGTAAATTTACAGTAAATTACTGGCTACTAATTGCATTACTTTCACAGTAATTTGCT
>JAPQRN010000002.1:3557640-3570395 GCA_037367275.1 Coranthus polyacanthus
AGGAACTGGTGGCCATTATGATGATTATTACACTGACATTTTAAGGAGCACTGTATGTTGTGGGGAGTTTATCTTCAACTTTAATTTAGATCATTTCTTTTCTTTGTTTCTTTTCTGTCATTTATTGTCAATTTGGGGTTTTATGTATTTAGTTGTGTTGTGCAGGTGTGACTATTTGCATTCTTGTTTTTGTTAAACATTTGTCCACCTGTAGTTGTTATTTTGTCTGACTGTGTGTGCCTCATTCATTTTATTTTTTGGTTTTATCCTCCTCAGGTGCGACGGGCTACCCTGGTGGTGGTGTCCCTCATGCGCTGTGTCTCCTGGTCACCTGATCCCCCCCTCATTTGCAGTGGTGCCATATCACATGTGTAGGGTGACCCCTGGACACTCCCTACGTTATGTCCCCACACTGGTGAGCCCTAGCCCTGACCTACGGTGTGTGAGGCATACAATTGTTTTTAGTTTTTTTATTGATTAAATCCACTGTATATTTTAAACGTTTTCTGTAATAAAATGTATTTGTAATCGATTGAACCACATCTCCAGCTACCTTCAGTAACGAACCTATGTGCCATGTTAGTATAGGTGAATTAATTATATTCTTTGGGTGAAATTCTCAAGGTGGCATTGTCGGGTTAGTTTATTTAGTTTATATTCCAGAACCTTGAATTGTCCCACCCCTCGCATGCCACACAACCATATGCTTCCCACCTCTGAATGTGGTCTGGGTGATTGGATCTTCAGTGCATTCACACGTGGCATTAGATCTGGCTACTGTGATTGGATCACATAAAAAGACATGTTAATTCAGGTCTGAACAGGGCCCAGAGTGTCCCGGTGGTCGTTTACACTTGTATTCAGCTGTGTCCACTTTCCATATCCATTTTAAAACCAAGTGTAACAGGGCCAGATATGATTCTAGGTAACAACAAAGAAGGGACTGAAATATGAATAGAGGACCATAAACACCAGAGGAACCAGCAGCTCGTCTAAACTCCACGAGGACGTGAACTCAGCAGCTTTAATGATCTCTGCAAAACTGATTCTTCAGTCTGTTTTTATCTGACTGCTGCCTCCTGAGTTTCACTTTTCATTCATCAGTCTTTCGGAGGGGTGGGCTGGTGGACTGTTGGAGGTGGGGTGGTGGCAGTTGGTAATCATAAACCATGTCAGGATAAATACACGAGTGCATTCACTTTGCAAATGAGGCGCCTCTCTCGCCGTCTCTCTCTGTGCTAATGTTTGCTCGGCCCGGCTGATTGATGACACGCTGATCTGCAGCCTCTCATCAGTCTGAATATGAGGAGCTTCACATTCTGACCACAGCAAATAAAGTAAATAAAGCAGAGCCGAGCTGTCACTTCTGCTCTGATAGCGTCGTTCAATATGCTGGAGGGGGAGGAGGAGAGTAATTTCAGCTCATTTCAGCTCGAGGAGCTTCACTTCCAAAATGAAAAAGTACTAACATCAGTGAACACTCGAGTAAAACTAAAGAAGGATGATTCTGCTGCGCACAGCGGCCCACTTTCCTGTACTGTAAAACAACTATTTATACAGAATCCTCCTATTCACAAGTATATTTTTAACACTAGCACTATAGTAGATAGTGCATTAAAATTCAAATACTATATGGTTCAGTCTGTTAATAGCAGCTATTATTTTACATATAAAGACTGGCTCATTGTACATTCGCTTCATACAACTGGGAAGTTTAAACCCTGGCTCCTTTCTCAAGTCCACACAGCTGACCATTTACTGCCTGAAGTAAAATAGTGTCAGAAGTTTCCCCCATCCAATCTGACATTTAAGAAGTATAAGAGGAGAGGTTTCTGGAGTTATTTTTTTTTTTTTTGTTTTTCTTAATGTTTTGAGGCTTGAGGCAGAAACAGTGGTTAAAAGAAATAGGGAATGACCTTAGATTGTAAAGAAAGATGGACAACGCAATGCTACTTCAGCTGTGCAAATCAAAACCAGAGTTGTTCCGGCTCATGGCCGGTGTCCTTAAACCACTCATCTACAGTACAACTGATGCCAGAAACTCTTCAGATGTGCTCCAGTTTCCTGTTGTGGCACAAACTCAAAACCTGTGTTTCTTTAGATCACACATTTGTAAGTAGTATCGTAAAGGCTCCTACAGACTGGGAGATTTCAGCAGTCTTTTAAGTTTATTGCCAGCCACATTTGGATCTAATAAACTTGGGTTATAACATGTATGCAGACTGCACAATACAACTACTGAATCTCAGGCTACGATGTAAATTTGTCATCTATCTGCGCTGCCGCAGTGAAACTAAAGATCATGCCTTACAACGGTTACAGTATTTATGTGTATGGAAAAATATCAAAAGTTGAGGTGGAGAAGGAGGAGGAGAATGTAGACTCGGTTGTGACAAGAGACTAACTTGGGAGGCCAGTGTTGCAAAGAAAGCTTGAGCTTAGTATTTTTACCTGCATAAACTTACATTGTATTGATCAATGCATCATTTCATGTTGAATTCTTATTGTTTACGTTGGTTGTAGCAGCAGCAGCAGTCACTGTGTGAGATGGTCATCGGAAATTTTTGACACTTCCAGAATTTCACTGTCTTTGTTGTGACAACGACCGTCTTTGATCCTCTCTCCCTACGCAACGGAGTTTTTTAGCAATGACCAAAGATAATACTATGTTTTGTCTGGAACAGTCCCTAACTAAGCACACAGATGGGTGATGTATTTAAGGACAAACCTGATGTTAGTGGTTCTGTTTCATGATGACAACGTTTCCATCCATAGGACACAAGGGCTCACCGAATGCTTTGATGATAATGATGTGAATCTTATGCTGTGTTTTGGAAACGATGACGCATTTGCCCGCATTTGCTGCCCCCTGATTCGTCACGCCCCAGTCGAGTGATTCTACCGGGAACTACATGTGTTTCTGTCCTTATTATCTCTGTTAGGAGCCAATGTGAATTCTGAATTTTATCATGATACCACTGACATCATGCACAGCAGACGAACTGTTATTTGAACAATTTGTGACACTTCCCGTGTACTTCCCAGTATCAGCTCCCCTCACCATGTGTTTCAGGCATGTTAGAATAGATGGAAATACATTCTGAAATAGTTGTGTGTATGGTGTTTTAAAATGAAACCTTAGTGGATCTAGTCTAAGGAGCATTGGTCAATTCTTGACCTTTCCTTAAAGTGGTGTAAAAAGGGAAACCTTCTCCATAACACCTTAACAAGAAATGTCGAAATGTTGATTTTAGAAAGCTGCAGTCTTCACACCCCATGCCAATAGAACCTGTTATAAATTCAAAGGCATTGTGTGAAGGTCTGACCTGTGGACTGACATTAAAAGCACTGACGCACAACAAAGCATGTGTCTAAAGAAATCGTTGTCCTTTAATGTTCACAATGCTATGCTTTAATGTTTTATTGAGCTTCCATTGAAAGTGCCTTAACCTTCTACATCATCTGCTAGTTTGATAATGCTACTGAGGCTCAGAAAATTACTCTTAGAAAAAACAGAATCAGCCACCAGTAAACCAGTAGAGTATGGAATGCATCTACAGGGACAGACTTATTTGACCAATACTCTGCTCATAGAAGAATACTTGTTACAATATTAATACACAACACTTTATGTAACAGTTTTAAATTAAAGGCCATCTAGTGTTTCAGTGGACAGGACTGAACAGAAACATACAACAGAAACTCACTTTTTGTAACATGCTAAACTCTGTTTCCAGGCTAAATATTTCAAATAAAGGTTGATTTTGACGTTTTTAAAGCTCTACAGTTCACATTACTCTTGAACTCTCAGGGCTCATCTTCACTTCAAAGAACAAACCACTGAACACATATTGTTTCACCTCATACAGCTCACACTAACATTTTAACGTTGAGTTTATCAGAGAGTGTTAAAACAACGAGCTTCTGCTGCTCAAGCTACTTTATGTTGGTTTGTCCTTTAACTTGAAACCTGTCTCTAAGTCCACTTAGTACGTTTAATTGATGAAGTTTCATGTTATAGTGTTCAAACTATCATAGAGATAATCCTCGGGCGGGCGAGGTGTTTTAAGGCCCACCGTTGTGTTTTTAAAGCCACCAGATTCACCAGATTTGTGATGCTGCAGGGCTCTACAGTTACCATGAGCCTGCACTTTATTTTCCTGCAGCAGGTGTATCCAATCAGGAGCAGACAGTCAAACATCCTGACAGTCGCTCTGCTCTCAGCTGCTTTTCTTTGGTCTTTCCTCATCCTTCAGCCTCTGGGCTCAGATGTGAGCCGTTCAGCGTTCCCCTTTTGTTTTGATGTGTTTCAGGTTTTTTCGGCTCGCCTCAGCCTGCAGGTGAAGTGTCGGGCCCCGCTATCTTTTTTACAGTGCCATCAGCATTACATGAGGTGTGTTTGGGAAGCGTGGGATTTTTCAGCCTTGTGTTTCTGTTTCACCTCCAAGCCTGAACCGCCGCTTCACAAATTATTCATGCGGTGTCACGTCAAGGAGCTGCTGCAGCATCCGCCTGCGGGGACAGCCTCAGTGTGTGTGAGTGTGTGAAGTGTGTGCGCGTCAGTGTATCATGTATATTATGCAAGCGGGGGTATTGTGTGAGATCGTGTGTTATGCAAGCATGTGTGTGTGTGCTGTAATTCCCACTCCAAATCAAAGTCCGTGACAGCTGCCTTAATGCCAGCTGCCTCTCAGGTGATGAAGGGCCTCGCTGCTCGTCGCCACGGATACTTCCATCACGCCAATCCCCCCACCCCCACCCCCTCCCCTCTGTTGATGGGGAATCAATCACTCTGTCCGCTCGCCGCTCTGTATCCCTGACACTGGCATGTATAATTAAAGTTTATTCCCCCAGACCTCCCAGCTCAGCTCCTTCTGCAGCGTCCTGCGACAGCCTGCCACTGCCTCACAAGACAAATACCAAATGGGCTTCATATTTCACAAATCAGAGTGGAAGTTGTGAAATCAATGGCGGTCGCATACACTCCGACTGGTCAGCGATGTGAGAAGATCAGATCCCTCCCCACAGAGGTAAAGAAGCACAGTAACAATATTTACCGGGATCTCTTCGAAACGACAAGAATTTCAATGAGGTTCGGTGGAAAATAAGCCATCGGGTAAACAAAAGTGTAGTTTTCGGGGCTGATCTAGAATTCTTTTTCAGTTTTCAGAGGCTTTGAGGAGTTTTGATGTCTTGCACTGGGAGAGGAAGTGCTCAGATCTTTTTTGTAAGTAAAAACAGCAATATCACAGAGTAAAGACACAATGTCACAAAAATAGGAAGGACAAAAGTTAAGACAAATTTGGATGAGACAGATGTTTGAAATATAGTTAATGAATTTAGAAGAGGAAAGAACGCTGATGTAATGTAATGAAAAACTTCATAAACTTCATCAAGCATTGTATAAAAAAGTCATTTTACAGTCTTGTAAGTGGAACCTTTTAACCACAACTAAAGTCAAACTGTCAGGAAAAATTGTGTTTTATTAAAAAAAACACTGCAAAGGTAGGTGGCAAACGCACCATCAAACCAACCTGTCACTCAAACCTTTCTAGAATGAGTGGAATGGAATGAGTCCTGGGAAGAAAAAAAAAAATGACTAAGTATTTTTAGAGAGAAGTTCAATGCCAGTCTATGGGAACCAGGGCTTTTTGAAGCAGCATTTAGTGGCCGTCAGTGGTACTACAACTTTAACATACTTCTGCATTGGCTTTATTTTAGCCGAGGTCCTTGCCCCTTGGATCAGACAGATGTTTGAGATGTATGTATTGGATTTTGAGGTGGAAAAGGAAGCTGAAATGGGACAACTTGAAAGAAAAACTTGGATTAGAAAGACATTTGAGATGTATTTACTGAATTTTAATGCATTTAAAGTAGGAGAAGGAGTCTGAAAACTCTGCAGTATGATCTGCTCTTTGATGTGAAATGATCTGTTTCACAATATAATTCTAATAAAATAGAACAAAAGACTGTCTTCCCTCACTTTAACCTGGTCTTTTCTTTCAAAACTAAACTTTGTTTTTAACATTAATAAACTATACTATGATGTGTCAGATCTTACTCAGATGAAAACAGCAATACCGCAGTGTGAAAATACTCTTTAAAAAGGGCCAAAAGTAAAGAAAGGCTTGATGTTTGAGATGTATTTCATGAACTTAAAGGAATAAAAAGGAGGCTGAAAACTGAAAACGCTGTAGCGGCTGCTTACTGTTTAATGTGTATTCTAACAAAACACAAACACAAAGACTCACTCTTACTCTCTCATACTGTAACCTTTTAAGATTTTTTTTTATGTCAACTTTTGTTTTTAACATCTTTTACTTAAACAAAAGTGGCAATAGTGTAAAAGAAAAAGTAAATAAACTTTACTTTTGAGATGCATTGAATGAATTTAATTGAGGAAAAGGAGGCTGGAAACTGATGTGGAAGTATCTGTATCACAACATAACAAAAATAAATGCTCATATTCTCACTCTCTTCAAAGCTAACTCAATCTTTAATACTAATAGATATCTTAGGAAGTGGTGGAGGACATATATCAAAGTGTGAAAAACACTTCCTCCTTCAGTTTAGATGGCAACCGATATAATGTTGACACTGAAAACTCATTGTGTATGTCTGAAATTAACTTTGACTTTATTAGAAACTGGACAGTTCTTGAACTGAACATCTGAGTCAAAGTAATTCTAAAGAGTGGAGCTGAACATCAACATCATTTCTTCTTTGTCCCAAACAAAAACTGACTCAGTTTTACCTGAATGTATTGGGAGTTTGTTGTCTATGAGATGCTCACGGACACTTTCTAATTCATTACTAAGAGTATTTCCAATCTCCCTCATCACCATTATTTTTTGAGCTATTATTTTCCATCAAAGTCTGTATTTCTAGTCGAGATGCCTAATTAGCCGTCGGTCACCATTGGCGCCAACTTTTGCTGATACCTATTGGTGCTAATTAATCGGCCAATCTCCACTTCAGTTCAAAGTTTTCACTGGACAGGAAGGGGATGAGAAACTGAAAAGGAACTAAAGCTGTCAAAACAAATGCAAAAAGTACAAAATAAAATATTAAGTACAAGTAAACTAAACTTTGAAAGTACTTGAGTAAATGTACGTCCATCCTTCCTGTCTTGTAATAAACCACTGTTGTTCATTTAATAATTTGTCACATATCCCACACTCCTGTCTCTATCTATATTGTGAAGAAGCTATAATTATACCAACAGGTAAAATCTTGCTTTAACTTTTAAAGTTTAGTTTGTCACTTCCAGCATTTAACCTCAAATTATGAAACTTAGCACACAATTCAATGTCAGGTTAAGACAATAAATGCCTGATAAAGTTAAAATTGTCATGTTTACTGGTTCCGTTAGTCTCCTAATCAAAGAAACTTAGTTAAACACTGCTTTGTTTGTATAACCTAATTTTGAATAATGGCCCTTATTTAATTACAGAGTCTAATATTGTTTATGAAAGTAAATGATGCTGTTGTTTTGAGTGTCATCTTTTATTGAGGAATGTAAATGTAATCTTGGAAAAGGAGGAATAATGATCAGTTTGGGATGCAGAAAAACACTTCTTATTTTACGTCGTGCATTTGATTTGATTTGATATGTATGGACTAGAAAAATGTGTTCTTTTATGGACAGGAAAGTTTTTTTTTTCTTGTATCTCATGCTGGTTTAAGTTGAACTTAAATTTCAGTGGCAGAAAATTTGTCTTTATTAACCATCTGTTCTTTCATTCCTCAGTTTGAGACGTGGTTTTGTGGTTTTTAAAATGCAGCTGAAAGGGATTCATGTCTGGAATAAAAAGTCTTATGTTGCATTAAATATGAAGGGCTCCTTTCCAAACACTCACTGTGTTCCAGTACCCACACAATCAGATTATTTATAAAGCCAGAAAAACATTCAGTCCAAAAACATAGTATGTCAAATGCTCCTACTGCATCTGGCATTGTGTTTTTCTTGGTGGTCCTACCCACAATCCTCTGTGTGAAGCTATTACAAAGACCCTTAAGAAGACAACGCTTCACTGGAGAGTGACTTCCTGATTCAGTGTCACATGGTTTCTCCAGGCCCCACCCGTTAAGACTAACAGCACTCTCATTCATTCCAATGGGAGAAGTGTCAGATTTCAACTAATTATTCTGCCTCAACGTCACACAAGTAAATATTGGACCCATTTTCCATAAACTACATATCTTCTGAACATTCTGAGATCTCGCAAAACGCATCACGTCTGGAGGAGGTAAACACGAGTGGGAAAATAAAATATGTGATAATTCTGATAAAATAATGTTAGTTACCAGCAGAAAATGTCATATTGATGTGCTATTATTGTATTTATTTAACAATGCTTTCATATGTCTACACAAGGTTCTCAACCCTTGTGACCACGCCCACTTAAGAGACAGGAAGTGAACCATTTCAAATCACTGCACAGGACTACGCTGTGCCATCTTTGTATATAGAGATCTTAGGCCATTGCAATCCAGTGGTAAGAGGGTCAAGCCAAGTTCAAGACGTACTGTTATGTCTTCTTTTTCACTCTTATTTCCAATCATCTAATAATCTGACACTCCTCTGTCCCACAGAGTTTTATTTATTTATTTTAGCTTCCTCTTGTTTTCCAATCACCACAAACTTTATTTTAATCAAATCTAATGAACTCAGCAGGATCAGCGCAATGAGCTTTATATAACGCTGTCAGCCTCATCACACACACTGACAGACAGAACTCAGTCTGTCTTCAGGCACTAAACAGCCTCCATCAGAACCAATAAAACAACTCAACATACACAAACCTTGACTTTATCCTGAACCTGTTTTATAAAAGGAGTTACACTGGACAAACACACTGCGAATCTGATCTAGACGAAACTCGCAGTCTTATGTCCAGCTGTAAAGTTTGGAGATATATATGTTCAGTGTGTGATATTTTGTGACATCTAGTGGCGAAGTTGCAGATTGCACCTAACTCAGTACCCCCCTCACCCTCCCTTACGATGGCTGCTAAAAACATGAAAGTCCCTCTTTAGAGTCAGAGTTTGTTTTGTCCGTTCTGGTCTTTTTTCGTAAAGTCAATAATTACTGTGGTCCACAAAAAAGGAGAAGTATGCTCTGAGCTACTGTAGAAAAAAGGCAGCGAAACGCTTCATTCTAAGGGAATGAAAACACAAACATAGTTAAGTGTGTTTAGTGCTCAGCCTTGACACATGGTTCGTGCTCTACCAGGTGCCCCATTGTTCCTATTTTATATATTTCATGAACTGTGTCTTTTCATTTACTGCTGGGTTAAGGCTTTCTTTTATCTGCCTAAGTGCTGCTCTTACAATACTAAAAAAATGTACTTATCAATTTGCTGAGAGGGAGGCTGTGTTGTTTTACCAAGTGCTAATTGCTCAAGTCTTAAGAGGAGTCAGCTGAAATATGGTGTCAATAACTTCACATATTTCAGTGCAATACTGTTGCAAAACAAGACAACAAAACAACATATGGATGTGGTTGGCTCTTACATCCACATCCAAAAGTAATCTCAACCTAAATGGATGGAACAATAACACATAGAAAAGACGATCCCTTGGTGAATCAATCGGTGCATATCATACATGACTAATGTAACAAAATGAAAACGTCATAAGGCGAAAATTACGTAAACAGCATAACATCACAAAAGAAGAACAGTCTCTGATTCTGTGATTTTGTTTTTGTTTGTGAGTTTATTTTGCAACATTAAATCAAACCAAAAAGCAACATAAAAGATGAAACGAGAAAAAAACAGAGGTGGAAAAGTGCACACATTCTTTACTCAAGTCGACGTACAGACAAAAAAATACTGATTCAACGTCTTTACTCAAGTAAAAGTACAAACGTACAAACTCTAAAATGTACTCAAAGAGTAAAGATAAAAAGTATTTCTACATTTCTAGCGGCTGTTTCTCTCCAAACTTACTGAACCACACATCATCCATGTTGGTATTAGTTCTCCTGGTTGTTGTGAATGTGCACTATGACACAAAATAAAAATGTAAAAAACTCAATAATCCCCTTCAAATGCATTAAAAACAAAGTCACGAGCCTGTTTTGAAAATCTTGAAAATGCAAGGGGGAGAGTACAGATACCTGAAAAATCTACTAAAGTACAGTAAAAAAGTATTTGAACTTTGTTACTTCTCACCTTTGGAAGCAACAAGACAAAAAGAGCTTCTTCCACAACTGGAGACTTTGAATCAGTACTTTTCCACACAAGTCTGTACTTCTACTGGAAGAAAGGAAGTGTGTACTTTAGCCGCCTCTGTTTAAAATGACACCAGTAGAATATTCCTGCTGCCTGACGCCTCTGCAGTTAGTTACTGTGCGGGCAAATTGCTAAATGGAGTTTAAAAAAAAGAAGAAAAAGCACGTCTGAATGGGATGGTGATTCAGCAGATGCCTCCACAAAAGCTTTAACAAAGTCACTTTTTGTTTGCAGCAAATTTCGCTTTATGTGTCCCCGGAAAGGAAATGAGCAGGCGCCGCCGTCGCCGCCGCAGCTGTCGGCGAGGCTTCAGTTTTGGCAGGAGGCTGGCGGGTTACGGCTCGCGGCGTACAGAGCGCACAGAGACACGAGCAGATAAGATGAGGAGGATGTGTGTGTGTAAACAGATGGCTGTAAACAAAGTAATGATAAGTAACTAAACTCAACACTCAACCGCCAGCTGAACGCCAGCTCCTTTCATGGTCTCAGAGGAAATCTCAGAAATTGAGGCGCTCCTTCCGTCTTGTGTGTCTTAGTATTTTCTTCTAAACTCTCCCGGGGTCTCCTCCTCCTCCTCCTCCTCCTCCTCCCCACATTTGGGAGGTGACACCGCCCTGCCACTGCTGAGCTTAGAAATAAATAAACTTAGGTTCCCGCCATCGCTGTCGCCGCCGCTGCATCTCGGGTAGAATTGATCCCCAGTGAGATGTGGACTTTCTTCCATCTGCTCACCACTAATTAACAGACATGAGCGTCTCAGAAGACAAAGTTGTGCTGCTCCTTCTCTTCCTCCTCCTTATTCCTCCTCCTCCTCCACTTCGGCTGCAGATCTGCCGGGAAACGAAATGGCCACCAAGGTGAGACAGCCAATCAACACGCACAATCACTTTAATCAGCAGGAATATGGTGAAAGACAGCAGCACAGTTGAGTTTTTTTATGGGTGAAGCTGAGGCACAGTCTGAAAAGAAACATCTGTCAAATCAATAAACTATTGCTTCTGTATTGTTGTTTGTCCCTGAGGGAATCATCCTGCTGCCAAAAACATGTCCTGTATGTTTTCTATTAACGGCGGCATCTGGAGCTGTGAGGCTCCTAAACAAGTACAAGTAACCTGAGATTATCATCAGTTTCAGAGAGTTTCTACTTGTCTGCTTCTTGTAACAGCACTACATTTATCTGAAGTGTACAACTAAAGACCTCTTGTGTCTCCGAAATGACCGACTTGACCTTTGAGAACGTTCATGAATCACCACATCAGTGTTTGGAATTACAAAAATGATTATCAAGAAAGAACAGATGGAAATAGCATGTTTTTCATCAGGAAAGAAATCTGACGACAATATGTCTGACTGTGTCTTAATCAGACATCATCACAGTGGAAGAACAAGATAGTTTCCCTTACTTTAAGAGTGACACCGCTTGCACAACTTTTTAATTCACCAATATTAAGTCTACTTACTGTGTTGTCATTGCTTGTAATAAGCAGAACTTGCTAAAATGATACAATTTTTTCTAGTTTTAAGGCACGTTATGGTCTTTTAGTGGATCAGATAAACAGAATATAAGCAAAATGTGCTTTAGGCATTGGCAGGGTTTGTAGGAGACGATTTGGTTATATTTAAGAATGTTTGGCTTCTTTGTTTCTTGTATCAGGGCAGTGTTTAAACAGTGTCATTTTCAAGCTGCATTGACTTCCTTTGCACTCCCATCCAGTAGGTATATGATGTCTTTCACCCTCATCCGACCGACTGGGTCTCCATATTTCTTGTCACATCTCACACGTGCTTTATTCTCTGCTTTATTCTGTGTCTTGCATGCAGGACACATTAACATGTTCTTATTGATTATTATTTCTGCTTTTTCAAGACAAAACAAAATAATCTCATCTGGCTGCTGCTCAAATGATGAAACAGTAGAAACACTCGAGGGTCAAACCTCCAAAAAGACTGAAAAGCAGTAGTTCTTTCATAATATGTAATGAAAGCTCATTCAGCTCATTTGACATAGCTGTAATGTAAGCCACTGGTTTTGGAGTTTGGTTACAACATATTAGAAGACAAAGAAAGACGAAACATCTTTAAACTGCACGGAAAATGTTTAAACAGAAGTTTGAAACATCTGATATGATATGTTGTTCCTCTTTTGCTGTGGCTTCAACACTGTTTAGTTCAGAGACAATACCTAAAGTCAGACACTTTTTGGCCTAAGTTTACCCAGTGTGAGTCGATGCACCGCTGTGTGAAGTCACACTAAGCGCAGAGTGTGTCGTCACTCTGCAGACGGCTCTGACAGAACTGCGAGAACATGCAGCGTCTGGAAATCAGCAGTTATGAAAAGAGCTGCTGATTCAGGCCGAGCCACCGTGATTTGCAGCCGAGCTTCATTTGCAAAAATCATGACCGGGGCAATACAACGACAGGCTGAGTGTGTTTGTGTGTGTGTGTGTGTGTGTGTTGGATGGACAGGCAGAGGGAATACGAGGCAGAATTACAGCCTCTACCAGGAGCTCAGTGACA
>JAPQRN010000002.1:3663950-3674721 GCA_037367275.1 Coranthus polyacanthus
AAAAACAATAAAAAAGATAAAGCAAAATGAAACAAGACAGGAAATGAGGTGAAAGATGAAAACAGCATAAAAGATGTAACAAAGCGTAAATGACACTAATGATGTAAAAGACAAAAGAAGAAACACAGTAAATAGAGACTGGATCGCGGAGAAAAGGCGACATAATGTTTCTGTTGCTGACATTGAAATCTGATCTGTTGATTATTTTCAGCCTATTGTTTTTTGATTTGATTTGAAGTTAGAATGGTTTAATAGTTTTCACATTATATCAATATGACGTGAGGTTCAGTTCAATAGAAATGTCCTTCAAAGGCCAACTTCAGACTTTAATACTTTGAGAACATTTCAGAGCCTGGACTTTTTCACTTTCACTGCTGTAAATAAGTTGAGTCAATACTTCTGCTTCTTTTTCTTACACAAGTATCTGTACTTCTACTGGAGTAAAGAAACCTCTGCCACCTCTGGTAATAGGCATAGTTTTTGCAGAGTTTTTCAGTATGTTAATTCTTCAGCTCTGTGTGCAGCTGCTGTAAAGCTCCTACAGAGTCTCTGGCTGGATTCTACTCCAGCTGGACCACCTCCTCCCTCTCGATGAAAAGATATCCTGGACGGTGCGTCGCTGGGCCGCTGTGGTTGGCAGAGTGGAGTGGCTGGCTGCAGACTAGTCAAATCTGTTCCATATCACTCCCTGTTGCATTTCCTGTTTTCCTCTGTGTGTGGGGAAACAGCAAGTGGACACAGCGGCAGCCGTCGCCGTCGGCTACGCCTCACTAGCATCCAGCGCTAATGGAAAAACTGGCCACGGCCGCCGCGGCACACCGGCTCGGCAGCTGTTCAGATGAACTTAGAGACTGTACAGGCAGCCTCTGCAGCTTCAACACTGCTGTCAGTTTGTCTGTTATCTGTGAAAGCTGCTCCTGTCCAGATTTTTATGTAAACGGCAGCTGTCTCCTCCTCACTCTGCCTCAGCTGCTAAAGACTCAGCTCTACGGGAAAAGGCACTTTGTTAGGGACTATTTTCAGCTGTGGATTAATCCACATTTGGTGCCGTAGTGAGTTACCGCTATTCAACCACATATTTTAGCTGATGAATTACAGAATTTTAAACTGCACAGCACAGCTATTGCTTGATTCATAGTAATGTAATCAAGATTACGTAAACCGAGACAAGATTGTATCAAGACCAAGACTTTGAGGGGTTGAGACCAAGACCAAGTCAGATGAAGACCGAGTCAACACCGAGACCAGACTAGATGCACAACCGAAGGCATTATGGCAATCAAGGTTTTCAAATAAAAAAACAGGACCCCCACAAGGCACGGTTTTAGTTTTATTCACACTGTACACAGGCGACTATAGGTGTAGCCCAGTGTCTGCTCAAAATCAAAGGTTCTCAGACAACACTGTCCTAGTAGGTCTGTTCACCCGAGGTCATGACCTCACCTGCAGAAGAAACGATGAATCTTTTGTTTCCTGGTGTGACGCACATTTTTTAACACTGAATGTGGGGAAGACCAAAGAGGAGAGAAGAGAGACGAGGCCTCCACAGTGATAACTGAGGTCAGCAGATTCAAATCGTCCAGTTCCACAAATACCTATTCAAGAAGGCCAAGTCCACTTTCATAAAATAATGTGAGCAGCCAAACATAAAATCTGACACGGACACCAAGTTTGGAAACTCTTTCCCAGCCTGTTCTTGAAGCACGCTAACACTTCAAGTTGATAAAGCCATGATCGGTTGCTGTTTGTAACACAATTCGTTTGACTGTAGCAGCTGTAGAAGTGATGTAGAAGAGTCCCAGAAGTGGAGTGAAAAGTCCTTGGCTTAATCTGATCCTGAGAGTAATGAGATTGTTTAATTACCCAAAAGGAAAATCCCTAATCATCCCTCCACTCTTATCTCTCTTTATGTCAAAACTAAAGTCGTGGATTTAAATTTTGAAGCCACAAACGGCCTCGACTAAAACCTTCATATGCCTAGAGAAAAGCGGCGCTCGCTTCTGTTTATCTGTTGGAAGCATTAAAGTCACAGAGACATGAAATGACTATGAAGCGTAAAATTACATACTGTACCAGTTTATGGATTATTTTCTACTGCGGACGTGACTGCGCTCGCTTTTTCAGGCGGATTCTATAAGAGCCTATTAAAGAGCTTTCTGTAAAGAAGTGAATTAGTGTCAGCAGTGAGGAGGCTCTGCAGCTTTCAGACAGCATTACTCCTCTTTATGGAACGGCTGCATTTACCACGAACATCTCACTCTACTTATCTGTATTTAAATAAACACCAACAATAAAATGCTGCCCGAGCCATTAAGGTGAAGAAAAGCCTGTTGGAGCAGAGTCAGAGCTGTACAAAGGCTGTGAAAATACTGAGGTCACAGCTTTCACCAGCTTTTTTAGTGAGTCTTTCATCTACAGCTGTGGATTGACTCAATAAACATATTTTATCACATTTGACACTGTTTCAGTAAAACAGAGCTGCAGACAATGCACTCATCATTCACGTATCTATAAAAACAGAGATTGGAAGAGACAATTTGCTAAATGGACTTCACAAAACACATTTGTGGCCATACTTTAAGAATTAATTCACCAATTATCAAAGAAATTGACACAAATGTCTAATGATGATATGACATTTTCTATCCAAAGGTCAACTTCCTCTTGTGAGCGCAATATCTGATGAAGTGATGACATTATCTCAAAGATGATTGAACTGAAGTGGGAAGATTCAAATCTCAGCAGGTATCTCAACAGGCTTGTGTTGGACTGTCATGAAGTTGAGCAGCAACAACAAGTTAAATTATAAATATGTTGGTTTGGGTTGTTGAAGTGCACCACAACACTGGTGCATGTTTCGTCTCCAAATGTGTCGGTGCTGACCTCGAACTACTGCAGGTAAAACACTGACTTATATAGGATATATAGGTCATGTAAGTATATATCTGACATGGATGTGATTGGATGTTCTAATCTCTTTGTTTTCCACATGGATACACACAAACAGGAGTTTTTTAAAAATCTTCTCTTTGGAAGGCGTTTTAAAAAAATCTGAAATGTTTACGTGTGGAAGAGAGGAACAAATGTGGAGAGAAAGGTTTGTTTTGCAAATTAGCCGTATTATTGTGGACAGGGCAACAGTAGGCGACATTAAAGCAGTCCATTGTGAGCTACTGCAGAAACATGGCAGACTCCGTGAAAGGCAACGTCTGATTCTAAGGAGGCGAAAACATAATTCTCATTTTCATGTGATTATACACAAAAGAAAACATTTCATTTCTAGAATTAGATCTGCCTAAATTCCCCTAAATCTTTCACACTGGACCTTTAATATCTTTTATTAAATTCACTCCCAGTCTTCACTACATGTATTGTATGACTCTAGACAGACATGGATGTAAACATTTGACTGGTTTGTGGAGACATACAACCGTGAAGCGCTAATTGAATTTTTGTTTTTTCCTTCATTTTTCAATTAAACAGCCTGACTCTGTACATTACCTGTGTTTACATTGTGTTCTAAATATATAAATGCGTTATCTGCAGTGCTTTTAGGTAAGTGGGAGATGTTGAATCTGTGTATTTTCCTTGTTTTATGTGCCTGCAGCCAAACAGTAAATGACACCTGTAAGTGGTGAGGTGACGGGATGTGATCTAGACTCGCAGGAAATCAAACCGAGAGTTTTGACTCGCTGTCAAAGAAAAGCCTGACAGCTTCAAATTCAGAGCCGTCACTCTCCTCGACAAGCGAGCTGAACATGTCATCAACTTTTCAGAGGCGGGACACTTTTCATTCCCGTTTTTTCTTCTTCTTCTTCTTTCTTTTTTTTTTTACTGTGCCGGGGAGCGTTGGAGCGACTCAAACCTCAGCACATCTCGGTGTTACAAAGCCTGCCAGATGAAATGTGCCATTTCATGCTGCCCGAAGAAAAAACTGTAAAACGTGGAGACACCAAAGAGATCGCTTCCATCATGTTGCACAATACAGCAAGCCATAATCAAAGTTTCTGACTTATTCAGCAATTCAGCTGCAACTCCGGACATGTTTTTTTTTTTTCTTCCTTTGCTGGCGTCAAACTTAAAAAAAGAAAAAAAAAACTTTCTGAAGCCTGAAAAGAAACATGTAGCTGAGCGAAGAGAAACAGCTAACCGGCACATTATCAGGAGCAGGAGTTCAGTTTTGGAGATAAAAAATAAAACCTCCACACGACTCCTTTTATGAGTCGTTATCCCGTCCCTCCAGGGCACGGACCAGAGCTGGAAACAACACAGAGTGCATGCTGGGAGACGTGCTCTCCTCCTCGCTGCACATTATGAGCTCCAGATTGTTAAGTGTCAGGCTCCTGGAGTGCAAAGTTAAGACGCAACAACAAAAGGCATCTGCAGCGCCAGCGTGAGATTCACAACAGAAGAAGCTTCAGTCAGCGGCTTCACACATCTGGATGCTAACACTCACTCAGCCCTTTATTTACCTGCTGCACAGTCAGTGTTTAATACCTTAACTCTTAAAATATTAATAGATTTAGGGACAAACCACCAGGGAAGGATTCAGAGTTTTTTGTCCTCTATTTGTTTGCAGCCTTGAGGGAACTGAGCTGGAAGGCACGAGCAGTCACTGCTGTATTTCTTGAAAATAAGGGCTTTATTTTTTGCCAAAATAGGTAAATTAATTTACAAATATTAAGCAATACGTTATGTGCTCATAAAAGAGGTCAAATGAAGAGTTAATTTAAAGTCAGGCTGGAATAAAATAAGTTAATTAACAAGATGGTATTAAAAAGCTCAACATAAAACATTAAATACAAAAGAAACAAAACAGGACAGTTAGTCTTTAAGTTGAAATAAATATACTATTAATCAAACCCAAAAATATCCAAAAAACAAACTTCGTGTAATGAAATACAGTTCTTCCCTGTTACTAAAGATAATTATTATAATGATAATAAATAATGCGATTTATGCAATACTTTTTAAAACAACAGTTTACAAAGTGCTTCGCTGGACAAAGCAGAAGCAGAATAAGCAGGAGATAATGTAACAACAGAAAGCCAAACAGTAAGGCCAACATTTTTTTTTAATTATAGGGAAATAATTGTGGCACAAGTTATTTTGTCTCTATCTGGTTACGTTTTCAGATGTGTGCATATGAATGGATGTAGGAGAGTTAGTGTTCACGGATTTAAGAATGATGTTGATGGGACTCTCGAAGCCTCAATAATGTCAACACGTGGACACCAAACATTGATTTGATTGTAGTTTGTCCCTCATGTTCTTATAGTTTGGGACTCCAGTTCCCATAATGCTTCAGCTCTGTAAACTGAACTAGTCGCCATTAAAAGTGAGCAGAATCATAAGTTTTCGGCTCCTGTTTGCTCTGTTGTCATGGATGTACATAAAAAAATATCATTGGATTACTGAGAGACTGAGGAAAACTGAAAAACAGCAAGATTCTCAAGCCTTTTCTTTTCTGTTTGGAGCAGGTTTTTGGACATTTCTCCAAAATTGACATCAGACATGTAGGCATCTTCTGAAAGTTAAAGTCAAACAGAATCTACAAATTTGTGCGTGGCATTTGAGTGTTCAGATTTGACTAAATTACGACTGAAAACTGCACTACTGACGGCTAACAGTTCACCAACAGGAAGTTGTGATCTGTTGGAGTTACTTCTGTCTACGCTGTGATTGGTGGTCATTAAAACTAGGCAGAATCATATCCGATGTACAGACAACCATCACTGCATTACAGAAAACTGAAAAACAGCAGGACGATTCTGCAGATATAAATTCTTAATCTGAAAGATTTCCAAGGACATTAATGCATGTTAACTGGCAAAGGACAGTGGAATGTATTTATATCATCAGAAAGTGAAAATCACACGTTTTCTCTAAATACATATGCATGGTGCCAGTTTGTTCAGATGTAACAGTGTTAGAAAAGACGTTTGTGTTGTTTATGAACCAACTTGGAGAAAACAAGCCAATTTTTTCCCACCGGCAAAACATCTACTGTTTTATTTTTAATGGTGATAATAAAGTGTTTCTGAATTCTGAATTTAAAAAAAACGAAAAAAAAAAAGAAAAAGTGCTAAAAGTTTTGGTTAAAGTTGCAAACTAGTTTTAAGGCCTGATTAAAAAAGTCAAGTTCTGTTTATATTTGAATCCCAAAATCTTCAAAGACGGGAAAATATTCTCCATTAAATAAACCTGCCTCCATTATAGTTAGGTTTAAGATTAAAACACATACAGTGTAAGGCAGATAGCTGTACTGGAAACCCAAAAAATATAGAAATTAGTTAATTAACCTTAAAAGATGTGTGCTGATAGTTTTTACACTTTAAAGCCCAAAATTCACGTAGAAAGTACCTGAATAACAGAAGTGTATAGATGTGAGTGTTTGAAACTCTCCCTGGGTGCAGAATATACAGTCTGTGTATAGATGTATAATTAGTTTGCAGATAAACAGACACACTTGCACTGCTCTTTACATATTTACACCCATCGTCGCAGCTGGGCGTTTGGTGAACCATTTCGAGGCGGAGGACTGTGATTCAGTTTGCAGTCCACCCCTGCTGGGATTCAGCAGCAGCTTATTGACTGTGTTTACAAGCCCCATAAGCTGAGACAAACCCAGACAGGCTGTCTGAGCAACCTGAAGCCTGTTTAATAAGCTGTGGAGAGTTCCGGAAACTCTGAGGGCTGGAGTACAGACTGCAGCCCGGATGACGCAGGACGGTGGTTCTCCACAAGGAAAGAGGTTTGTAGAGTCATTTTTTTAAGTCGTGATATTGTAGTAGGTCAACAGCACACACAAGCAGGATTTTATACTGTAACTACTGTAATGAACACTGCATTTGAGCTGATACTGTGGTAGACCTACACATTCTCACTTCCAACATGTCACATACTGATGCTTGGTCAGGACATCACATTTCAACATGTAGTGTATCCCTCAGCGTCAAAAAGACATCTAATACAATTCCATGGTTAGAATTTGTTTAGGTTTAGGCATAAAGACAACTTGGTTAAGGTTAGAAAAAGGGTCAGGGTTAGAGTTAGGACCAAAGGATCACTTGAATGGCTAAAAAAAAGACAAAGAGATAATATGCAAAAAAAAAAAACAGGACACGTGGTCTCCTGTGTGTAAGTCTACAAACTTTGGTGTTCCACCACAACCACCTCCTACTCAGGCTTTTGCTACTGAACGTCACCTGGTCCATGTCGTCACTTTCCAACCTCTAAGTAGGAAACGATGTAACCGTCCACATACTTCTGTACATTCTTTACATCGGCATGCATGTAAAGCAATGCGTCCACATCCAGAGTAAAATGTATTTGACAACTCTCGTGCAACAACAACATGCCAGCGAAGGAGATCGTGATCATGTACATGTTAAGAAGAGGCAAAAGCGGAAGCAGTGTTCTATCTGTGATCTGTGAGGTCAGTGACTTTGTTTTTGTATTGTTCCTTCATTGAGTCATCAAAGATCCTGTCTCTGAACTATTGGCTGCACTGCTCCCGCGATTTCCAGTGGCACTGCTTCCGTTGCATCCGTATCCGTAAGCTTTGAGAAGACGTGCAGAAATACAGATGAAATGGTACATAGTACAGGCAGGAGGTTCTATCCATATCCGTATTTAACGTCGAGCTCAAATGAGCCCTTACACTGACATCTACCTGGTACCCTGCGCGTTGAAAATTGATGTTACAGGGGTACCCGGGTGTTGAAAACGGACACCAAGAGGTCATGACCAAGAGACAGAATGTGACGACTTGGTGTATCCTTCGTTGAAATATTTTGCTGAATATACAGATCACGGCAGGAACAGGACTAAATAAAAATGTGTTCTTTATTTATATGTTGTATTTGTTATTTAAGATGTTAAAATACACGATCAAACCTGTGTATTAAATAAAAAAGCAAAACCTTTGTACTTCTTGTCACATTATGTCACAGTGTGAAACAACATAGACATAAACTGTTCAGCTCATCTGACACATCATACACTGTAACAAATACTGGACACATGATGCAGCTGTGCCACACGTCATATTTAACTGACGTTTATTTAACATGATGACACCGAGGCGAGGATGTCGGGTTTTGTTAAATTGAGGCAGGGATGCGCAAATTGGGAAGTTAGAAGAGGGAAATTACTTTTTTTGAACCAGAAAATAAATAATCTTTCAAACTGGTGCCTTTGGTCTGTTTCACATTTATACTTGCAGTAGTTATTATAGACAAATTAAGTGATTTAAACAGAAGCCATATGGGGTGAAACCGCAAGTCACAGCAGCAGGGCAAGTCCAGAGTTCAGGTAACAAGACTGAGTAACAGTTCAAAGATGCGAAGATGCCATGGCGTGTTTGAATAATTGTCTGTAGTGAACTTACTGGTTTGCTCGGACTAATGATTCAGTGATGCCAAATGTGGCTGAGATGATCAGTGGGAAGCTAGTTTTGAAAGTGAGGGAGACCACAGGCATGATGATGGATATAACATAACTCTTAACATTTTAATCATAAAGAGACGCAGCAGGAGGTTCAGCCCAGACTCGGGAACACTTGGCATTTATTCTAAACAGTTTCAGTGTGGAGATTCCAGGGACTCACAGTGGGAGTCGTGTGATCAAGAGGAAAACAAACATGGAAGCAGACCATCATGGTTTGTTTTGCATTGAAAAAACAAAAGAGGAGATAAAAACTGTAGATTAAGTCATGGCTGAGTAAACAAAATCACAATGGCTTTATGTGCTTTTTTAATTTGCGCATAAAAAAACCAGAGTGGCAAAAAAAAAATAAAAAATCAAAGTCTTACGAAGACAAAGTTTTTATGCTTGCGAGAGGTGGAAAAGTCAGTGCAATGGAAACAGAATGAGGTAACAGTTATGTGTGTTCATGTGTGAACTGATGAGGACACTGAATTAATGCAACACACAGAAATGAGATGGCATTTCACACAGAAATGAACATAATGATCAACACAGAACATTGCTGTGTGTTTAGATGAGATGTTTTGAAAATGTAAGCAGTAGAAAGTACAAATGTTTGTGTTGAATTTGTAGACTGTATATAATTCAGGGAGGAACAGAGGAACCGTGACGTCAATCATTGGTTTCTGAAGTGTTTTTTTTTTTTAAGCCAGTGGTTTGCGATTCGGCGGTCCCCATGTCAGCTTTTTGGAACTGGAAGTGACCATATTTGGGCAAAAGGGACAGAGCTGTGGGAGTGCAAGGAGTCAGAACAATCTTCGAGGGGTCATGGGTGAGGTAATGCTAAACGTTAGCTGACTGACTTGGTAAAACTGTAAGCTTCATCAAACACTGCGGAACAGTCATTTTAAGGTCTTGTTAGTGGAACCTATTTACCACAACTACAGTGGAGCTGTCTGTCAGGACAAAGTGTATTTTATTAAAAAAACAGAAGCTCAGAAAGTCAATCAAAGCCCGACACAACAGCAGACATCAAAGCTTCTATTCGACCTGAGATCTGATTAATGGAGGAAAAATTTAAAGAAGGACGAGATCACTTAGAGGGTCCAAAAAAACTTAAGACTTAATATTTTTAGAGAGAAGTTCAGTGTAAGTCTATGGGAGCCAGGGCTTTTTGGAGCAGCATCTAGTGGCCATCAACGGCATTACAATTAATTTTGGACCTGAAATGTAAGGAGCAAAAAGGAAAAGCTTTCAGGAAAAAAAAGATTATCAAGTACAGTACATATACAGTACATGGAAACTTTAGTACATTTTCAAATTAAGTATTTTTACTTTGTCACTTCCTATCTCTGTTTATGTTTTTTCGAATATAAATAGGAGTAATGAAGAGTAGTTTTTGTTCAATTTGCACACACACACACACACACACTCTTAGAGCAAACAGGTAAGATGAGAAAGCACAAAATCAATGAAAAGACTCCTGATGGTATACAGTATGTGTTTGTGATGCATGTAAAAACAGCAGTGTGCGAGAGTAATGGAGTCGTGCTGCGTTCACACACCTCTTCTATCTCTTCACCTGAAAACACATCTTTCTGCCTCACACAAACATCAGCTCAGATTCATTCCAACAAAAACATCCACAAACAGCTGTAGCTGTAAGTGAGGAGTTATTGATTCAGCTGCTGCTGGAAATGAAGGCGGCGCTGATGGGCTTTGGGCTAAACTCTGACTGCAGGACATAACAGCAGGCGTCTGGATGGGAGAGGTGCTTAATGTTAATACCTTCATTTATTTCCGCTGGGAGAGGAGGGGAAGGGCACCAATAAAAGCAGCCTTCACCTGCAGCCGACGGCTGGACGCTAATAAAACACTAGCCGTTCTGATCTATCCAGAACATTAAAATGTCACTTCCTCATTGTGTGGAGCGCACTCATTGCAGGCCTGAGCGGCTGCTGCAAATAACCTCTGTACAGTGTCAGCAGGAATTAACAGCCAGGCAGCTAATCTGCAGCTTTATGTGTGCTTTTATACACACACATTCTTCTTTTTCTGCAGGAAATCAAATAGAGAAGCCACCCAGCTCAGTGGAAGTGATTGTTGTTCTGCCTGCACTATAAAAAACAGACCATATGTAACTATTCTCATTTATTTATTTTATGCGTTTTAAGCATGCAAAACTGCTGTGTTGTTTTGTATTGGTCTTTGTCTGTGAAGCATTTTGGGACACATTTTGCATGAAAGGTGCTATATATGTAAATAAAGTTGAAGTTAACTAGACTAGTTGTTTTAAATTCATTCAGTCAAATTCACCAGACACATTTGATTTCAAATCACT
>JAPQRN010000002.1:3678594-3693640 GCA_037367275.1 Coranthus polyacanthus
AGGAATTCAGTATCCATGGTGACGGCTTTAGTTCAATGATCTGAGCACAAGTGGAGCTGAGACACAAATCTGTTCACACCTGTGTCTGTCAGGTGTCTGTTGATTCGTCCACTTCTGTTCAAACTTCGTCACTGCTTAGAAAGTCAAGAGTTTTTGGGTGTTTGTTAAAATTAAGGAAGGATCCTTCAAGGCTTCATGTACAAAATGTACATTTTGAAAATAAATGAGCAGCACACAGTGTGTCGCTAATTCTTAAAAAGCACAGGTCCCGGAAGAGGGATCCCTCTTTAGGATGTGTAATGTGGCTCTTCCTGAGCTTTCTACCATTTCTCCCAGATGAGTTTTTCCTCACTCGAACCGAGGGTCTAAAGACAGAGGGTGTTGTATATTGTGATATTGGGCTATACTGATAGTGGATAAAATGTTCACTGATACACACAGAGGAAGAACTATATTAATTCTGTTTAGAAATAGTTCTCTGGACCCGAGCTCATCTCAGATGGACTGAAACACAATGATTTTAAATGTCTGTGAGTTAGTTTGTGTGTTAGTATGCACATGGTCGCTTTGGAAGTGTCTGGGGAAGAAAGAAATGGGTGTTTGGAATGATGGAAAGACAAAAGCCTAGTGTTGAGACTCGTGGAGAAACCATCAAGACGCCGCCTCGTCCCACTCATCAGACAGCATGTTAAGTCAGGAGCAGTATTATCAGTGAAGAGTGGCGTGTGTTGAGAAACATGGGCTACAAACACTACACGTTTCATCACAGCAGATGGTTGGTTTGTTGATGCTCAGTCTGGCTCATATGATCATAAAAATTGAAATAAAATTGAATTAAAGATCTTGGAAGAACATCTAAATATACTATATATATAAGTATCAGATGGACTCAGCAGTTAAATCATTTTATATTTTAACATGTCAGTGAAATGTTTTGTGTCACATTTCATTTCAGGTATGTGTGAATGTTATTAACTCACACATTTTACAATAACGCTGCCTGTTGAAGTTATGTTATATAAATGTAGAAATGTATAATAAATGGGGATTTGTTTTAAACCTTACAACCTATATGCAGGTTATATGTGTTAACTCATGTGTGATGTATTTATTAATGACTTATAAAGTGTTTACAACCTAACTAAAACCTAATTATACATCCTTTATAATGGTACTCTAATGGTAGTTTTTGTTTAGTTTTCTGAGAGGGAGGGGTGAATATCTCCTGCTCTGACTGCAGCTTAACAAAGAACAGGTGTAACAATGGCTGTGTTCCATTTAGTTTCATAAGTATGAACTGTTCCAATGGGGTCCAGTGTCAGGAAATCATAGATGTATTATGTACCAAATTCATCTGTACAAACTGATACATGATGAATGTGGGGGTGTAATATGTATGAGTACATATAATGTATGTACAACATACCCCCCCCACGCCACCAGGAGACAAATCTTGACTGGAACCAGCAGAGGGTGAATCGATGTGTATGTAAATCTCTTTAGCAATAGGCCGAACTGCATCTGAGTATGGTTTGGTCTCAGAGCAGATTCCTCTTCCTCTTCTGTGCAGTGCTCAGGGAGGTACGATTCTATCCGTATGATGGTCTCAGCTGGAGTTTCTGGAATTTGATTTGTATGTGAGTCGATGTAATATTCTTGTATGTCTGCAAAGGGTGAGTTGATGTCAGATCGAATTTGCACAACTGCGGATGAGTTCATATGATGTTCTGCAGCATACTGTTCCTCACCAGGAGACAGTGAGTCCATCTGTATGCAAGTATGCAAGTGGGATAGGCTGAACTGGATCAGAGTCCATATGATTTGGTCTCAAAGCAGATTCCTCTTCTTCTTTGTCATGGGAGCCAGGTTTCAAATCTTCTTGAATGGAGGCTCATGTCAGTGAGAAGTCTTTATGAATGGGTTGACATGACTCAGAGTTAATATAGTCTGGTCCTAGAACAGGGTCCTCTCCCTCATTGAAGCCAGGAGGAATGTGTCTAACTGGCTCTGATTAGATGTAATATATTCGTAGGGTCTCATACTCCTCTACCTCACCAGGAGACAAATCTTTCTGTTGAGATTCAGGGTGGATGTAATATGGGCTCAGCACACAGAGCATCAGGCATGTGCGAAACACCAACACCAGTGTTTTCTAAAGACTCTGAGTCGGTGGGCACTGGTTGTGTGACTCCTGACTCCTGGTCACTTTGATTGTGTGTGGAATTGAATAATGTGTTTGTGCCATCCTGTCCATAAACTCGATGGGGTCTCCTCTCCTTTTGCACCTTATTATGGTGTTGTCCAGACTTACGGCCCAGTCGAAAGCTGAATTGCAAGTCCTGTCACCAGTTGTCATTCAGTATTCCCTTGGTGACTTAAAGCACCAATGCAGATTTTCATAATCGTAATAGGGGATACTATAAAACCCTGCATTCAGGAGGTGATCTTCTGGCTGGCCAAGGAGATGGACAATGTCCTGCAAGTTATTATCAAGTGTCCTTCCATCAAAGAGATGATGGCCCAAATACAGGAAGGCCAAGCAGCATCCTAGACCCCACATATCAATAGCCTCTGATATGTGAAGGTCCTAAGGTCACCTCCGGAGCACGGTATGACATGGGCTGCAGTGTCACACCAGGCTGGACTTCGGAGGCTGTGAGCACCAGACTGAAGTCAGTAAGTTTCACCCTAAAAGGCTGATCTTTGTGGTTGACCAGCATGACGTTATCGGGTTTGAGATCACTGTGAATGATCCCAATACTCCTCAGGGCGTCAAGCGCCACCTGCAGTTGCTGTGCCACTGGACGTATTTCATCCAGAGACCACAGCTGCCAATGTTATTCTTGTCGGGGTCAAACTTCCTCCATTAAATCCCAACACTTGATAGTGTGCAAACTCACCAATCGGAATATCCTGGTTTTGGATACACTTAGATACTGAAGTTGAGGACATTGTTTTGTGCAATAAAATGTTTCCAGCTAGGATTCAAGTCAATCAAGTCACTGTTTTTATTGTGAAGATTGACTGATTAACTGTTTTACAACTTGCTTTCTTTAAAAACCGACAGAAATACAATGTGCTTTTTTTTTTACTTGATTGTAACTGTGGAAACATAGCAACGTGAAAACATGCTATAATCTATAAATGACAACAAATTAGTGGTGGTTTAACAAACTAGACAAAGTTTCATTGGTCTTAATTAGATAAAACATTTTTCAAATAAAATGTTTTTCAATCTAAGACCATTTCCAGTGATATTTTCAAATATGTTGAAGCTATTCAATAACATTTTCATATAATATACTTGGGTCAAAGGGTGTGTTCTGCTCTCTTTGCTTTTGGGAGCATTAAACAATGTATTCAGTGTTCAAAATACAAATCTACAACCCTAAAGGTTTGGTTGAACAAGTAAGTCATAAGTTAATCTAACATAACAGAAATGTGTTATATAAAGACTGTTAGCTTCAGTTTAAATGAATTATTCACTCAAATAATTCATTTATCATACCATTTATGATTTAAAAAGGGTCTCATTTTCTGTCGTATCCCATATTAATGGTGTAAGAAAATATCGATACACTTTAATACCGTGATATATTTCCTTTTGCAATGTTGTATTGTATTTTTTTAAATTATCATTTTACATGCAAAGATTTGCAGCAGAGTTAATTGTGTGTTTAAATTAGTAGACAGGAAGTAGCTAATGGCAGCTATCACTAGCAAATGCACCGATGGCTACATCCTCACGAGTTTGACCAGCTCCCGCGGTGTTGTTTTGTCTTTGGAGCTGTCGACTTCCTGCCGCTCAAAAACGTCCAAGCATCAAAACAAAATAGTATTAATTATGTAGTAAATTTACATAAACAACTACAACACATAATATGAGTTGAAATCACATTTTTATTTCTGCATTTAATTATCTAAGCCCAGTTCTTCTGTCATTATCTTTAATTACCTTTAATGTATGTAATAAAAACAAATAGTTGTAATTAATTACTTTACTTACATTCTGTTGTTTCATTATGATGTTACCATAGTAATTATGAATATACTGGTCTGTTCTTTATACTATGATGGATTTGTTGGCATTTGATTTTTTCTAAAATCACAATATATGCCTTGCCAATCTTGCCAATACACAGCCCTATACCACATACTATATTTATGTTGTAATAAGAGACCATCATAATAGAACGTGTTTAAGGAATTGTGAGGGAAAACAATGATTAGAAATTACAATGATTCCCAAGTAATTATGTATCAAGGAGGACTGAGAGTTAAACTGAAGTTCTTTTTTGATGATTCACAACATGCATTATTTCATGCTCGCAGTTATTCAGCATTTGTTTTATGCATTTGATGGTTTTAGTCGAATTCAGTGCATAAGAATAATATTGATAATTTTATTTGTAAAGTCGACCCAAGTTATATAAATTTAAATAAAGTCAAACACAAACAAACCACATTAATTAAAACAAAGCTGAAATTAGGAAAGGTGTTGTAACACAGTTGTAATCATGTCTCTGTCCCAACTTTTTTTGTTTATTTTGTACATTTTGTTTATATTTACAAACTACTATTAAGTTGGTCACAGAAATATTTTCTATGTACTTTTGACAATTACATAAAGGTTAGAAAGAATATACAAATCCCATATTACTTTTTTATTTTGGTTTAGAAAATATTGCAATTTTTCTGGAGAATGAGGTTTGTCGATGACACATCAGCTCTTCTAAACAACAGTATCTGATTTCTATTAACACGTTGGTGGCTACATTTAATTAATATATAAAAATAAGAGTCTACAATTGTGCCTTTTACAATTAAAATCTACTTTGCTACAGGGATAATAGCACCCCTGGATGAGTTGTGAAAAAGTTTATACATTTCTTGTGTAACTTTTTTAAATTACTTAAAGGCAAAGTATGTAACATTTGTGGCTTGTGTTTGTAAACAGAACTGTTCAAACTCCGCCTCGTCTCCACTCAGCCAATGAGGAAGAGAGAGAGAGAGAGAGAGAGGTGGATGAGCGAGCTATAGACTGCATGGGAGAGAGAGCAGCACAGCGAGAAAAAAAGCAGTGAAATAGAAAAATTAAATGTTATTTCCTGATTCTGTCACATTGGTTATATTCTAAAAACAGAAATAAACACGTTCCTGTGCAGGAGTTTTGTGAAGGTGTGGGTATGCCTTCACAAAACTCTAGAGGAACAGAGGGAAACTGATAAGGGTTTGTCAGTGGCATGCCGATTATTTAGAGAGAATCCAGAATCCAGCTTTGTAACCCACCTGTGATTTATGAATACAACTGTCCTTCAACATGACCTTTTGATATTCTATTCGTGGAATATGAATTGTTTCTACATTGTTTTTTCTAGAATGGTCTTCTTTTTGCCTGATAATCAGTGTCTGTTGGCTTATCTGGGTTCGGGTTGCGGGGGCAACAGCCTGAGCAGAGAAGCCCAGACTTCCCTCTCCCCGGCCTCCTCCTCCAGCTCCTCCGGGGGGGCACCGAGGTGTTCCCAGGCCAGCCGAGTGATGTAATCCCTTCAGTGTGTCCTTGGTCTGCCCTGGGGCCTCCTCCCAGTTGGATAATGCCTCCCCAGTGAGGCGTTCAGGAGGCATCCTAACCAGGTGCCCGAACCACCTCAACTGGCTCCTCTGGATGTGGAGGAGCAGTGGTTCTACTCTGAGGATCTCTTTAAGGCATCTGTGAAAGACTTTTCCAGTTCGATTCATCTACTCACATTTGAATGAAAAACTTTTTTTTTTCTTTTATTGATTGTTAGGTTTTGATTGAAGTTAATTTTGACATAGAAGTGACATGTTTTGAGTCAAGTACTGTGGATTATTGGACTGGTGTGTAGAGTTTCGATTCGGTGAAACAAATTCTGCAATTAGTGCGAATCAGCAATCAAATCCTGTAACTGCACGTGTGGGCTCCAGACTGCTCAAATCAAGTATTTTCACCAAAACAGTGCTTTTGTTTCTGTCAATCACATTCAGACATTTAAGGGTCACCTCCAGATATTCTTACAAACCCCATTTCCAGAAAAGATGGGAAATTTTCAAGGAATGTAATAAAAAGTAAAGCCCTTTATTTATTTATGTTTATACAGACCAACTTAATTGTATTTTGTAAATTTAAACAAACATACTTGGAAAAAGTTAGAACAGAGACAAAATAAGTCTGAAAAGTTTATAGAATCTACAAGTAAAACTGTTCTGTCAGATTCCACAATCAGCAGGATCATGATTGGATATAAAGGGAGGATCCACCAAAGGGTGGGTTGTGACTCACACTTTGTGCCGAACTTCATGAGAGAATTGTCAATCAGTTCAAAAAGAATATTCCTCAATGCAAACAGTACATAATATTATGAAAAGATTCATGATTCAAAGAGTCTTGGTAAATCTCAGTGTGTAAACATTAAGGGGCAGAAACCACTGTTGAATGTGCGTGATCTTCAACCCTCAGGCGGCGTCTTATGAGAAACCGTCATGATGAGTATTGACACATGGGCTCAGAGGACTTTGAAAATCGCTGTCACTTAACACAGTCAATCGCTGCATCTAGAAATACAGCCTGAAACTGTGTCACCAAAACAACCACCACATCCTGTGTTGATGATGTATTTTCCTGTTACATCCTTGTTGATGACACATTTACATGTACACTACAAAAGATGAAAGTAAATAAAAACACCACCCCCCCTGTTTGCACTCTCCACATAAACCCAGCCCCCGTATTGCAGGTCTTAAAGCTTCACACAGGTCTTAATGCACTGACATCCTGAGCAGGATTTGCTCTGCAATGACTGACTCTGGATCTGAATTGGGTTTCAGCTGCCCTGCTGAATAAAACAGGAGAAAATAAGAATAATCAGTAAACCTCCCCCTGTGCTTAGTCTATGTGCTTCTGCTGAATGAACTACTGTAAACTGCTGATTCCACTTGGTTTCATTTTTAGTAAACACCTGCTGGTCTTTTTTTTTTTCCTCGGCAAAGCTCAGCGGGAGCCGTCACATCCTGAACAGACCCTATTATTTGGCTGTTTGTACCTGCGCAGCAGACACCTGTCAGCCAGATTAATTACACTGCCATAGATGCAAGAATGGTGAGGAATGTGAAAAATGCTTCCAGCGTCCAGCTCGTACTCTGTCAGAGTGATACAAATGTGAACAAAACCCAGAAGAGCAGATGCATCCTGCTAATGTCATTCTGGATATAAACAGAGCATCTCATAGTTTGTCCTCATATCTAACCTACATTTACACAGTTACTACTTAAACAAGCTGGAACTGACTTTTTGAGGTGCACAAGGCTGCAGAAACAAGTTTAGAACACAACATTAATATATGACCATCTTTTACACTGGTCCATAATATTTTACCAGTAATGTGAATGACAGTCGAATCGGAATTAAAAAGACCTTATGTGACCACCTCAATCTGAAGAAACTGGACCAATCCGTTAGTGTTGTAGTCAAGACCACATAAACCAAGACCAAGGCTTTGTAGGGCTGAGACCAAATGGAGACCAAGGCAGGGTAAGACCGAGACCAGACTAGATACACAGCAAGGACATGGATCTAGTCTGCCATAACCTACACACATTTTCTGTATTCTTATTATCATTATTTAAGGACATTATAGCAACAAAGTTTTTAAAATATTACAGTGATTAAGGTATGATGTGACCAAACCAGTTATTTTTTTAAATTAACACTGAAATAATCCTCTTTAAGGTGATTAAACTTCTATAGAGGTTAGGTGTGTATTTGTCAGTGTTTGTAAGTTTTCAGTTTGTGGCCCAATCAAGAGTTGGCAGAATGTTTTTACAATTGTTGTTGTTGTTAAGAATTGTTTCAAAGATTTTATTTTTATGTTTACAACTAAATGAGACAATGCAGAGGCAATTTAGTGATATCCCTACAGCCGTGGTTTTGACTGGTCTTAAAATGAAACTCTGAGTCCTCTTTGCCCGAGACCAAGACAGGACCAAGACCTTCTAAAAATGGTCTTGAGACCAGTCTCAAGGCTAAGACCGATCCTGAGTACTACAACACTATAATCTGGTCCAGTCACAATTAATTTTCAAGTGGAATGATGTGTTCAATAGGAAAATGTCAGCATGTAAACATTTAATTTAGCCTTAATCATACTTACAGGAAAACCAAAATGACATAAATCATCAGAATTTAAAGACTGAGCTGCAATAGCAGAATCCATAAGGGGGTATCAGTCTTGTTAACTAGGAACCTTTTCATAAGTATATGTAATGTATGAGTATATTCGAAGGTTGTTTGTAGGCTGTTCCACAGAGATGGTCATCAGTATTTCAGTGAATATCAATTAGGGGAAGACCAACAATATGATAGATACAAGTCTTGTTGAATAAGAATGAATATCTGAGGAGAACCTCAAAGAAGTCTGTAAGTGTGAGGTAAATCATGACTCAGTGGTACATATGTGTACATGAAAACATGAGTCTGTGTTAATGTTCCCTTTGAATAGAATGTGGTGGATTTCAAGCGCTTATCTTTACAATATGATGAAGACTTGTGGAAAGAATCGGTCCTCCAAGATGCTCCACCACACATCTGCCTGTATGTCCTTTGGTGATTTGTTCTACGAACAGTCTCAACAACAATCATGAAAGAAAGAAAAAATCCATGTTAATGAATTTACAGTATTTTGACTATGACAATGAATTGAATGATTTTAGCTGCTACACATGTAAAACTCTGGGACAAAAATAGCACACAGTAACATATAAAGCTGTCTTTTTTAATTACTTCTAAATACACTTTAGCTTATTTAACTCAAGTTTTACTCTGTTTTTTTATAAATGAATTTGCCATATTCATGTTATTTAACCTTGTAGTCATGATTGTACACAATCATCATCATCAAAATTTTTACCAAGATAAGTTTCTACTGTATGTAACAGTGTGACTCAGTTTTGTTAGCTTAGCACAGCGTGGCTAACACTTCATTCACTGGAGAATGAAATACACAATCACTCAATCCTCCAGAACTCCTCATAACCCGGACCTTGTTCAGAAGAACCTTATGAACAAAGCTTTTACCATGTTGTTAATGTTCCTACACTGAGTAGTTTATGTTGTCTTGCTTTTAGCTTGCTACACGTTAGCTTTCTGCCACTCTGCTGCATATTCTGTTCTCTCTCTAACTGGGAAACGTTATTGTTGTTTTAGCCCTCTACGGCGCCACGTATGCACTTCTGCTGGAAGAAATAGCTACTGCAGATGACAAAAGATGTTAATACAGACTATTTTGAGTGTGTTACAACAGCAGACATAGGTTTTGGTCTCCACCAAACTCATTAGCTGCTTGATGTTCCACATTGTTCACCAGCTGCTCTCTAACTGTGTCTGCTGTTTGCTGCTGGATAGAAAGTGGACAGCAACTTTATAGAGCTTTTATTTTAAAAAGCCCACTGAGGTGAATCTGTGATTTGGGATATTGGGTCATATAAATAAAACTGAATTGAATAAAACAGTGGCCCAAAACTACAATATGAGAGCCAAGAGAATGAACCAAAACCGCCAGGTTTGTCATTAGTGACCAGTGAGCAGCTGAGCGGAAAAAAAGTTCCACTTGTATTTCACAGTCAGAGATATTGCAGATAAAACTGATGAGTAGTAACACACTGGTCACCAACAGCATCAAATGCTATGATTGACTTTTTTCCACTGTCAAAACTGTGTATTTGCGTGAGAAAAATGTTTGACTTGTTTTTCATACTAACAGCCTGTCCAATGTGTTCAGTTTTAAGCTTCCTGTACTGAGTACCTCTCCACCTAAATCACATTTAGTTCTCCCCTCTGTATTTTGGAATGGCTTTAGGTCAGCCCAACTTTATAGACTCACTCTTGTATAATTGTTATGTATTTGGGAATCACAGAAGTCACGATCAGCCCTGACCATAACCTCAGCGAGAAACTGATCATGTTTTCAGGTCCAGGTTTGCAAAAGAGAGAAAGCCCTGCAAACAGCATCTGAGCTGAACAGACTAGCGTAGCAAATAAGAACACGTGTCTTCTATTTGAACTAAATCAGCCGTCATATCATTGTTTTGCGTTTTCCTCTGCCAAATGGGGACCCAATAAAACCCGTTAAGACCTGGTGTCTGTGGTTTGTTATTAAGGAATCAATTATGAATTCCTCAGTTTATACTCAGCAGCTTGGTTTCACAGCGGAAAGTAACAGGGAGATAATGGTGAAATAATGAGAAACTACTTAATAACTACTCAGTATTACTTAATGTTGAATAATATCAATGTTTTCATTAACTACTCAATATGTAACACTCAGTGCCTCAGGCCCACTGGGACCCCAATCCACCCTTTTATTGACCTGGATACATAATATTCATCTGTTCTTAGCAAAGGTATGTGATCCCTTCAGAGTATTGAACATGTTCGTTTTCTCATTTGCAGTTAGGTGCTAGATATGCAGTGAAAAGTGCTTGTTTGTTCTTTCCTTTATTTTTGGGGTGCATGCAATTCTTTGTAACGACATTGCACAGAAACCCGTTTTCTACACAAACGCCTCTAACCTGATCCATCACAGCTGCATGCTAAATCCACTACAGATCCACTCAGAGTGGATCCACTCAGGTGATTCCACTGTATCTACTTGATTAAAGCTCTTCTCAGGGTTATCTCTGACTGCTTCGGTGGATCCATTTTAGTGGCCTCAAATTAGTCTCAGCATGTCTCCACCCCCACCGTCTACCTGAGCCGAAGTTCAATCAGAAAGAGCAAACAGCTGTCTTGACACTAAACTACACTACTACTGCAAACAGTTTCCAAATGAAGAAAAAGGTTCTTCCTGTCCAAAATGTCCTCAGCCTCCAAAGAACATCACAACCTAAAAATACGTTGCTATATTAGAAATGTAAATACCTCTTTTCCTTCCTCCAAATGTGTAACATCCTCTGAAATCTTTCTGGAAAAGAGCTGTGTCTATCTCTGTTTCATGATGCCTTATATTCTGCCCCCCTTTTTGTAGTGTTTTATGGTCAGACATGGAGTTTAATGTCTTTAGTTTGAATCTGTAATCTGAGCTTTTAATGTTTTTACTCACTGTGGGTTTTTTGTTAATTATTTCACCTTGCAGACACTGACACTATATTTGCTTCCTTCTATGTATTTTTAATTGGTTCATCTCTGTGAACGTCCAGGCTTTTTTATTGGAATATTAGCAGAGGGTTTTAGGTGTTAGCGCGTTACGTTACTCTTGTTTCCTTATAACCAAAAAATAAGTTGTAACAAAATGTTTTAAAAATGTCTTCTCTGTCTAAAAAACACCATCTCTTCCAACACATGTCCTCACTTAACAAAAAATGATTTTCTTCAATTTTACAAATATACTCTCATACTCACAATCTTACTCTACAAAAAAATTCTCAATGTCAACAATATCCACACTAAAATATCTAGAAATTGACTTGTTAAAGTGTACACCTGCCAAGGTGTGTGTAATGTTAGATCAGAGGACGACATATGGCCTCCACAAAACAAAAAGTGGTACTTGTTACTGATGTTATCTTAGGGCATTCAACATTTTTAACATTGTGTACATTTGGTCCAATTAGTTTTGCTTTCAAACTGCAATTTTGGGATCAGACTAATACATCCCATCATCAACAGCTGCATCTCCCTTTATAAATGGATGTACGTCTTCCTTTTATTTTGATTCTTCTTTTGTTTTTCAGCGACAACAGCCTTACATATTCATTTGATCTGGGCCAAGACCACCTCTTTTGGTCGGATCAAAGACTGGCGGTTTGGTCCGCACTGTGGTCCACAGATGGTTTCACACCTGCAAGTTTGCTTCAGATCATACTGAAAAGTCCGAAACTCTGGACCAAACGAGGAAGGTTGAAAGTGCCCTTAGTTTCATTGACGTTTACATTTGTCCTTTGAAAGTACAGGAGTTGAGTAGTTTCTTGAGTCGTTTACTGGAAAAATATGAACGGTGTTGTAGGTCTGACCCAGCAAACAAAATGATGACAACCTGCATGATGGACGACATGGAAGGATCGCAGGCAAAATAGCAAAATGCACCACTCTAACACATAACTGATAAATGATGAAAAAATATTGAGCAGTTTTCAAGATACGCTCTGGAAATGAAATTGTGACAGACAGATGGGTGGATGGATGGATGTACTGATCACTACTGTATATGCTGGGGGTGTGGGAAAGTGGAAAAAAAAAATCCAGCATCTGCCCCTATTTTTGGATCCGATGTTCCCATACCTTCCCACAAAGTTTCATGAAAATCAGTGCAGCAGTTTGTACATAGTCCTGTGGTTACGTCCATGATGGATGTAAAAAAAGTCTTTTATTTTCAAAAAATGTTCTTGAAAACTTGTTCTTAAGCATCTCTCTTATTCATTTGTGTCTGGAAAAAAGATGTTTAGGTTTGACATGCTCGAGTATATATATACTGTTTTTTCTCAGTAAGACACTAAATGACTGGGTGTTTGTTTTTTTGTTGTTTTTTTTTTTTTTGGGGGGGGGGGGTTATCGCAGTGTTTTGTACATTTCAGGCAGAAAATAGTAGCTTCCCTTCTCTTTGCCTGTTGTTCTCCTCTCAAAACAATCAACAGCAAACAGCTTTGGACAGATGCAAATCACCTCATTAACTCCCCAACCTAAATCCATTCTGCAGGAGGAGAGGAGAGCGAGCATGAGGAGGAGACGGGAAAAGACAGGGAGAGGGGGGAAAAAAGACTGGAAAAAAAAAGAAGCAACGGCCTGATAAAACATCTGCTGGATTCGCCCATCTGTGCCAAGCCGAGCGAGCGAGGCCCGCTGTGAGGAGGAGAGAGAGGGAGATTGAGAGGTGGTGGGTGAAGAGAAAAGGAGGAGGAGATGGAGGCACGGTGCCCACGTCAACAAGTGCCAAGAATTGTTTGGGGGGAGAAAAATGCATCATAATGAAGGCGGGGGCCGGGTGAAAATCCACAGCTAACGCTAAATCCCTCAGGAAACAATTAAGTTGCCATTGTTTTTCACAGGCAGCTCAGATTCTTGACAATTTTTTTATTCCTCCCTGTCTCTTTTCACACCTCCTTTTAGATGATATTCTCTTGCAAAAAAAAAAAGAAAAAAAAGTCTTCTTTTACTCTCAGAGGGATTTAGCAATTGATACGCCTCCTCCTTTTTGGGGGGTAAGGGGAAAGAAGGCTTCTGGGTCAGCAGGGGACATGATGTCTGCCTGATTATAGCTGAATTGGAAGAGATTATCCTCGTGCTAAAAAGAGATTATAGCATTCTGCCTGCACGCTGCATGTAAAGACTACAGGCTGAGGTGTGAGAGTGGATTCAGTGATAAACAGACAAAGAGCAGCTCAAGCAGCTCTGTTTAAGGTTCAGAGTTTAAGATGCAAGAGCAAACATCATGTCAGCCAATCATACAGGGCAGAAATGACAGCGTTGTTCTCCTCAATATGGTGTTTTTTCTTCTTCTTCTTCTTTCTACAGGTATCTCTGGACCTGGACCTGTACGTTTCTGATGTGTGGTTCTGGATCCAACCTGACCAGGGTTTCCTCCAGTGTCTGTGTTATTTGCTGTTTTCCTCTATGCTTTTCTTTTCTCTCTTTCATTTCCACTAACCCCAGCTGGTCAAGACAGATGGCCGCCTACCCGGAGCCTGGTTCTGTTGGAGGTTTTTCCTTCTGTAAAAAGATTTTCCTCCACACTGTTGCCCTGACTTGCTGGGTTTTTATCTGTATTGTCTCAATCTGAATCTGTGGAGTGCCTTGAGATAATCATGTATTGTGATTGGCGCGATATAAATACAATTGAATTGAATTGAGTTCCATTTCCATGTAACCATAACCATGTCCAGACATCTAAACGAGGTAGCATGTGTTGAAAAATTACACCTTCCCCATGTGTCAAAAAGTAACGCTCTAAGGATACTTTGTGCATTGAAATATGATGCCCTGACCAAGCATCAGAATGTGATAAGCCATGAGTGAGAATGTCAAGTAACCAGATAAAGAATAAAGAATAAGTTAGTGACAAACTCATTTAACATGTAATATAACGATAACAGCATTGCATTGGGTAAATACTGGCTCATAAGTTGCAGCATCCAACATAAAATACTTACAATTTCTGCCTACCCAGAGCCCAGTTCTGCTGGAGGATTTTTCGTCTGTAAAAGAAGGCAAAAGATTACACATGTAGATACGTAAAATGTCAACTTTTTTTCTGGTTATTGCATCCAGTGAAGGCTGATTTATAGTTTTATAGTTGTATGTATGGTCTTGACCCCTACGTTGTAAGGTTTGATTTATAGTGGTGCATTGGATCCCCATGCCCCTCTCACTACATGCCTGTATACTACAGCGCCATCAGGCCATATTTTGCTGGTTATCTATTTCATTGTACAATGTGGTGAGAAGATAGGCTGAACACGTATTCATAGCCATGGGAGGCTATTGCTAAACAAAACTTGGGGGGGCACAAGAGAATATGAACAAGCAGGGGCCAGTTATAAATTTGTGTGCAAGAGCGACAGTTTTGATGTTAGCTGATATTGTGTGTTGACATATCATAAACCTCTGATATTAATATTCAACAAAATTCTAACTAAAAAAACTTCTGTCAGTGAAAATTTCAAATAATGTATAAGAAAAAATGTCATTTGCGTATCGAAACGCAGTCTCCCAGGAGACATAGCTGAATAGCTGTGTGATTATTATTATGTCACACTGCATTAAAGCAAAGTCACAGACAAGTGGAGGGGACTGTAGTTTGTTACCTGTGATCTTTGGAGTATTTATTAATCCTTTAAGTATCTGTCTCTCACTAGATGAGTTAGCAACCCGGCAAAAATTATCCAAGAACACAAAGACTAAAATATAAAACCTATTCTGATACGCTGACAATGAAAGTGGAGTATCTGAGGTACAGAGAGGTAAAGAAAGAAAGAAAGAAAGAAAGAAAGAAAGAAACAGTGATAAACATGTATAGGCATACGGTAATACTTTTGTTAA
>JAPQRN010000002.1:3693740-3722976 GCA_037367275.1 Coranthus polyacanthus
CAAAGCAGGGGTGGAATTCTCACATCATTCTTGTTAGTCGAACAAATTAATTGTTGGTTTGGGTGTTTTCAAGATAACATTATGTTACTGTGTTAAAAGGATAATACTCTACATAAAACACACACCCAGATGACAAACAAAATAAGAACCATTTATTTATGTTCTTTACATTTTGCCTCTCTGTGTTTCGACTGTTTCCTTTAGGATCGAGAGCTGAAGATAACAGCTGAACATTTCTTCATCCTTCTTTCATTTATTTATACAGCATCCATACAGTATACGACACCCTCTGTCCTTTGACCCTCTGTTGGAGTAAAGAAAACTTCCCCAGAAAAACACCCTTTAACAGGAAAATGTCACTGACCTCATGTCTGTCCATTCTTACGAGCACGATGTTTCAACAACACCTTGAGGGATTTTTTTCCCAGTATGGCACAAACTTTCACTTGGACTCAAGAATGAACTGATTAGATTTTGGTGGCAAAAGGTCAAAGGTCAAGGTCGTTGTCACCTCACAAAACACATTTTTGGTCATATTAGCATATTATGCTAGTAATTGAGAGAACAGTGGATGCATCTGATTGAACTCTTGGGCCTCTTCCCAATTCCTTATTTTTCACCTCCTCAGGTCCTCGATTCCTCGATGAGACCTGGAAATCAATCTCGGCACGCCATTTTGAAGGATGTTTCAATTCCCTAAAAATGCACATCGAGGATCGAGGACCGAGGAGGCTGGCCGGAGGAGCTTTGTGGAAGTCTTTTCGGCGTCTGGACCCCTGACATGTAAAAGGAGGCACACGTTTGGATTAGATGAACAACATGCATGGTCTACTGACACATGTAGGGATATCTAATCATACATTTATATAAACACTCATCGGTCAGATCATAAAATACATCAGTACATTGTATCTAAATGACACACAGATGATGCAGCTGTTACACACGTCATATATAACTGACATCTATTTAAAATGACGGCTCAGAGGACAGGATGTCTCATTTTATTTAAATACCTGTTGCCTCGACTCCTCGGCTCGCATCTCTGGTGAGAGGGGCGATAAGTTGGGTCTTCTTTTGGAGCCAGGCTAGTAGTTTTCCTCTACTTTCAGTGTTAAACTATGGCTAAACACATCCTTTTCTGAACATGTGAAGCTGAAACTGATTCCCATCTACTTCCGAGAAAAATGTACATGTATGTGAGCATGTAATTAAACTTTATTTACAGATCAAGATCACAAAGTGCTTCTTCAGGATGAAATTGTTAAAAATTTTAAAAAGACACACTTTCCTTCTCCTGACAGCATTTGATGATCCGTAACTTCTAAACGTGTTGATGCATGTTTCATGTGTTGAGAGTAGTCAGAGCTCAAGGAGGTGAGCGCTGTTCTCCAATCAGCTTCCTTCCTCTTCCCTGCCTTCGTACGGCAGCCCTCCCCAGTAATTAGACCTAGACAACGTAATAAATCAATACACAAGTGCTTGTCTGGAAGCTGAGCCACTTGAGGAGCTCAGGACATTAATGCGTTCAGCAGAGAAACAGACATTACACTGTAATCAATCCTGCTACACAAATCAACTTAGCGCCGGCCGTCGGGGCCTCCTGCCTGTTTTGTTTTTTTTCCTGCTCTTGATAAGCCCACTTCCTGTACATTAATGCAGGTCAGCGGCTCCTACCGAGGTGTAAATGGACGACTGATCTTTGGCACTTAACAGAAAGCACGCTATATACCACATATTGAGTTTTCAATGTCCCATAAGGCTACGAAAAATCAGATTACCACCGCATCAGTTCACACAGGCCCTGCAGGGACGCCACCTGTGATGGTACCTGGTGGTTTGTCACAGCCAGAGGTGGCTTAGTGTAAATGCATCACACTGACACACATTACAGTCATATTATTACCAGCATATCGATTTGATCCACAGAAAAGAGGAAAAGTGTTTAGTTTTTTACGCCAAGAGAGATTTAAGAAGTGAGGGGAGGATTACTGACACTACAGCTGTAGAATACTTTCAAAAAATGTAAATGTACACAAATATTATATTTAAAAAAATAACAAAATACAAGAAGAAAAATATGAGAAATAAAAGTCAGTGTATGATGTTGCTGCTGTAGGATAATACAAAAAGTCTATCGAGCAAATGAAATAGAAAATAACCAAACGTATTATGTTTAATGTTTAAAAATTAAAAGCATAAAAGTAAAATAATAAGCAAAATGTGATGCAAGATGGGAAAAAAAAATATTTGACAAAAGTCAATGTAAGGAAAATAAGAATTGAATAAATTAAATAAAAGGTAAAAAGCCGGACATGAAATAAAGATAAAACACAAACAACAAATAAAAGATAGTTTAAAGGTTTAATTTGTAAGATTAAGATTCAAAAGTTAATGCCTACTATCAACAGTGGGGGGCAGTATTTTCCCAGAAAGTTTTGGTTTTAATGTCCTAACCATCGAAGTCGGTCTATTTGTCTCCTACGTTATATGTTTACCAGCCCTTTTCTGACTGTAACTGAAGACCTGATATTCTACTCAAAGCCACCGGACTCCTTTGACAAAACAGCAACTTAATTTAACTGAACAGTTGAGTTACTGGTCGACTGCCGCCGCCATCTGTCCGTCTGTTTATGTTAATGTTTGACTTCAGTGTTTTAACACATTAGTTCAACTGTTCTGTGTGATTTGTATTTTGTTTTTGTTGGATTCCCATTTGTCTTCCTGGAGTCCACAAGCTCAAAATGCATCAAAAGAAAAACATACGGACACACGTAAAAAGTCTATTCTACTAACCAACAACCAAGAAAGACAGTAATCCAGAACAAGTATCACCAGTCATATAGTTGAGTTGTACTGAGGTGTAAATTACCGTTTTTGTCAAATGAGTCTGGTAACTTTGAAGAAAGCAACGTTTTTAGTGAAATATCAACATGATTTGAATGTTATAATAGATATATTGTAACTTGAAGAAGGTAAATGCCTCTATGTGTGTGTTCAACTTCATCAAGATGTAGTGTTAAAGTGAGACGTTCATCATGATTAGTTTAACTGCACACAAGAGGTATTAGCATCAGTGTAGTACCTAATGAACCAATCACAGCTGTGTGAGACAAACACAGACAAATGTCTAATCACTGTAGAGTCGAATGTTGTTCCTACTGTTCCAGCACCGAAATGAATGTATGATTAGAGCTGGATTCTGGACTCCAAAATGTCACCTGAAGGCTGACGTCATGAGGCCGTAAAATTATTTTCCAATGGTTGACAACAGCGGAGCCTGTGCATTTGTTTACTATAACTTCTGTCTTTAATGAGGTACCAGTTAGGGTTCATAAGACATTAAAATCATTTATTTAACTCAAAAAGAGTGATTAGTGTAATTTCAGTGTTTTGCTTGCAGTACATCACGGTCCACGTGGATGCGTTTAGGAGACAGACACAGCAGAACTCGTATTGAATAACGCAATGAAAATAATCTGGATATAACGTTTGACATTTATTTATCCAGGAAGGGCTCATTGAGATTAAAACCTCTTTTTCAAGAGTATCCTGGCCAAGGCCAGCAGCACAGTTAACAGGGTTTAGACAAAGGTTGCAGCCGAACATACATACACACACATCATGTAAATGACATGACAATAAATAAATTACAGAATCATGAAACAGCAAATTATAAACAAATGTTTGTCAGAAAATTAGCAATATACAATTGAATCAAGCAAAACATCAGCCAGATGTTTCTGCCTCCAAGTGATTTAAAATCACCAACTTAACAGTAGATTGTAAATATGAACAACATTTTGATTTTGAGGCCTGCAGCACACTCAAAAAAAGTTGAGACATAGACATGATTAAAACTGCGTTTAAAAAACCCTTTCCTTTTATTATTCTATGTAATGTTTGTTCTTTATTTTGCTGTTGACGCTGAAGTTGTTAAACACCCATTTGTTTTAATTTATGTGGTTTGTTTGTGTTGTCTTTATTTGATTTTATGTAACTTGACACTGTTTTATCTTAGTTCTACTTTACGAATAAAGTTATCAATATTACTCATATGCACTGAATTCGACTAAAATCATCAAATGCTATCTTTAAATACATAGGCATATAATGTAATTTTTTTTTTCTTTTTTTAAATCAAATGCCAACTAAACCATCATAGTATAAAGAACAGACCAGCATATTCATAATTACTATGGTAACATCATAAAGAAACAACAGAATTAAGTAAATTACAACTATTGGTTTTCATTACATACATTAAAGGTTATTCATATAAATACAAATGAAAGATAATGACAAGAAGAACTGGGCTTCGATAATTAAATGCAGAAATAGAAATGTGATTTTGACTCAGATTATGTGTTGTAGTTGTTTATGTAAATTTACTACTATTTAATACTATTTTGATTTGATGCTTGGACGTTTTTGAGCAGCAGGAAGTTGACAGCTCCAATGGAAAAACAGAAACTCTGACAGGAGGTAGTTAGCATTCTGCCTCTAGCATTAGCATCATAGAAACACCAAATTTATCTGACTAATAATGTTACCACTGACGTGTGAATCTGTAAGAATTAGACCGACTGACATTCATTCTCCCCAACTATCTATCTGAAAGTGTGTGAATCACCGCGGTCCACTTGTATAACGTTTCTTGCTTCGTTAGCTGTAGCTAATGTAACAGTATCAGAACGGTGCTGCGCTCAGATTCGTTGAGTTCCCTGAGTATTTAATTTTGGTACTTTTTCCAAAGACACAGCAGCAGCAGCATCATGCACTTCTGGCTACAAACCACTGGAATTATTTTATTTGGATTTTTGGATTTCTGTACACTTTTAAATAACCATATACAGAGTTTCAGTTTCAAATGTTTAACTCACATACAGAAATGAGACGCTGAAGTGTGCATGGGTAATGCTTAGATCCGGGCCTACTAGATTTACCACCAATCTACCTTGATTATCTTCTCTGAGTAAGCTTCTCAATATAATTAGCACTTTGGACTCAAACACCAAGATGCCTAGAAAAGGTGAGGATGATTCTGTCACTCTGTCCATGGTTCATGAGTTGCTGGAACAGCAAAAGACTTTTTTACAAAGAATTACTTGAACAACAAGAAAAGAGTTACAGATCTCGTTTACAAGTGATTTTTGACTTAATGTTTGACTGCATGGAAGGCCTGGTTAAAGATGTACTGAATATGCCCAAAGACATTCAGGATCCGAAAGCAAGCCTCCAGTTTTCTCAGGCAGACTTGGATGACTTGAAATCCACCATAACGTGCAAATCAGTCAAGAGGAAATAACCTGCTGATAGACGGAGTGCCGGACACGAAAACTGAATCATGGAGTGAGACAGAGATCGAGGCAAAGAAAGTACTATCTGACCACCTTAAAACAAACCCCAAGCTCTTTGAATGTGATTGATCTCATCGTATTGATATGTCCCTACTGGTCATCCCAGATCCATTGTGAAAAAAAACTGCTTCGCTACAAAGATAAGCAAGAAGCAAAATCCCTCAAAGGCAGTAATACCTTCATCACCGAGGACTTCTCTGACATGGTTCTCATGAAACAAAAGGAACTGCTACCTCAACTCAGAGAGGAGAGGAAGAACTGGAACATCGCCTTTCTGAAATATGACAAACTAGTTCTGTACCCTCCTCCCCAATCCAATTAAATCTCCCCGAGTTATCACCTCACCTTTATCTTCAACTACAAATTGTCAGAAAATATACTATTATGTCTATTTTTGTGACTTACCATGTCTGATGTAAATGAGTCTTTAATAGCAGATTTAGCATTTAATCCATATGATATTAACGATGCCAAGGATGTGACGTACAGTGACAATTTAGATCCTGATATAAACAGTTGAAGTTGGAGGATGAATGCTAGACTAAAATCGTACCTAAAATACTTTAAAATGACAATCTCCAAACTGTTTGCAAAAACACACCAGGTTCCCCTGAGGAAATGAAAGAAAATGGCACAGCGCACGATGCAAAGGGGAGAAGTGACATTTGTAAGCTGCCACAACACTGAATTCTGACTTCCATAATTCACAATAAACCTGAGTTGTAGATAAATGTATTCTATATGATTTGTAGACTATTGTTTTTTAATATCAATAACAGAGAGGAAACATTGTTTGCTGTCTGTATGGGAAAAACACCAGGAAAACAGTTGGAAATTTGAATGCTACTGACTAAAGATTTCTTGTAATGCATGACTTTATGTAAAAGGAAAACCTCTGCTTTCTAATTTTGATCTCAGGACCAGGAACATCAACATTAAGGCAACTGGAGAAGCTTTAATTTTGACCAGTTATCACTGTGCACAAAGTGATATATTTGACATTTTATTATAATGTTGTAGTGAACATCACTGTTCCCAAACATCATGGCCAATATGTCCACAATGCCATGGGCTAGAAGGCTCAAATTTGAAAAGTGTGCCTTTGGCTATAACATTTGCCAGTGTATTATCACATTCTACCACTGTGCACAAAATATTACAATAAAAATGTAAACAATTCCATAGCAGAAATAATGAAAACATGATGAGAGGCCTTATAAATAAATGCTTTCTGCAGCTGGTTCAATAAAATCAAAAACATAAACTCAGAAACCAAACATTAGAAACTAAAGGCCCTTGCAGCACTTGTGAACTTTTTAAAGGCATTTTTTAGTGGCATCATTAGAACCACTCAAACTCATGATGATGATGATGATTCAGCCATCAGTGTATTTGCTAGCGATAGCCACCACTGGCTACTTCCTGTCTTGGTTTATGTTAGATTAAGATGGATTACAACACTACTCCCCAGCGGTCGGGGGTTTAAAAACGTTATGTTATTACGTTATGAGTTTAAACACATAAAATGTTAAAAAAAAAATCTATACAGCATTTTTGCATATCAATACAATATCGCAAAACGTAATATTGCAATATTTAAGTGCACTGATATTTTCTTACACCTCTAATATGGTATATAATAGAAAATGAGACCCTTTTTAAATCACAAATGCTATGATACATGAATTATTTGAGTGAATCAACTTATTTAAACTGAGTTTGTTAATATAACACATTTCTGTCATATTAGGTTAACTTATGACTTTCTTGTTCAACCAAAATATTAGGGTTGTAGATTTTTATTTTATTTTGAATGTTGAATACAGATTGTTTAATGCTCCCAAAAGCAAATACAGCTGAAAATAACCCTTTGACCCAAGTAACATATATATAATATGAAAATGTCATTGAATAGCGTCATCATATTTGAAAATGTCACCTGGAAATGGTCTTGGATTGAAAAACATTTTATTTTAAAAATATTTATTTAATTAAGAACAATGAGACTTTCCATACTAACATGCTAAATGTTAGTATCCATACTAACATGCTATAAGTAGTTTTTTTAGTATGTCTGAAACCGTAATATGAAACCAATAGTCTGTGAGTTGCATAATATTTCCGGGTAAATATTACAGTATGTAAGCTCTGGACACTTCGCCAGCATGAATATCCCACAATGCAATGCAGTCATGATGACCACGGACAATGACAGAAGGCGAACAATATAGTTTATGAGGCGAACAGAGCCCAGTACTGACATGTGTGTGATGCTATGGACACTGATGTGCCAGAAAGTGATCGCTTGCCAGAAACGGATTGCCAGTGTACAGTCTGTAGTTAGAAATATTACAAGTAGGTCCTTAAAGAATGTAAAAATAAAACAGAAAAAACTTCAATGTGAAGCCCAATTTCGCTGAAGTTGAACTAAAACCCTCCACGACAAAAATAACTCAGCTAATCCTCATAATTGTCTTACTTTTCATGTGAAACGTAGTTGTTTTTTCACCTTTTCCCTCCTCCTGTGTTCATTGATTGCCGAGTTGTGATCATAAACACTTGATAAATAGCCGCCTTTGTCAACACAAGTGACACAATATAAATTAATAATTTATTACCTTGATTTATACGACAGGTTCAATTGATTTTAATTAATTCGGCAGGCAGTGAACAAGCATTATTAAGGACACACATTATGCTGACAGAGATTTATGCCATAAATGAAGTGGCAGTCCTCATTATGCGAATTTATAATCTATCACCTCTTTAAAATGCAATTATGTATTATTAGACTAATGGCAGAATACAATTCGGAGCAGGGGAAGAAAAAAAGGTAATCACTCTGAAAGTAAAAATCAAATGGATGGTGAATATGGCTCAGGAAAAAAGTTTCCCATTACACATAAGTATGACTTTGTAATTATATGTGGGTAATGAGTCGACATTTCTGCATGTTTTGATTATGCTTGAGGGAAAAAAAAATTCACCTCCGCTCCATTTGTCTTCTCATTAGCTTTAAATCTCTGTTAGTACTGACTGACTTCCCTTCATAATTACACACAGTCAGAATGAGCTGCTGCCGGAGCAAAATAACAACCAACGCGTCACTGGAGTTTTTATCAGATCAACTTCAGTTTGTTTCACCAGCCATAAGGATCACTTAAATATACAGCATGTAAAAAATAACAGAAAGAATGAGTGAACTGCCAGACCAACTGCTGCATTTAGGCTGTGACAATGAGTACGTTTACATGCACACTAATATTCTGCTATTTTTCAGAACGTGACAATATTCTGAATTTTGATGAATCCAAAGAAAAGTCTGGTTAGAAGAAACACATCTACTGTTAAGTATTATGACAGAAGATATCAACAGGTTTATAGATATAAACAAATATTGAAAAGAAGGCGTCTGCACAGCTGCATGTGAACAGGTATATTAGTGGAGTGTTCATCTTCAACTGTCATGTAAATTTAGTCTTTTTCAGAATAAGGACAAAACCCAGAATATTTTGTGCATGCAAATGTAGCCATTGTGATGGTTAAGGTTTGGTCAGATTTAGCCACAAAAACAACTTGTTTAGGGTTAGAAAAAGATGTTTATTTGGGTGTAAACAAGACTGACATGACAAACGTTACAAAAAATTGCCCAAAGACTTTTTTTATTCGTCCATATCTGTCCACAACCTCCTCCTTCTAAAGTTTGTCCCTATTTAATGACATCAGCTGGCCATCATCACTTTTTATTTCTTCCTGCACTTATTCGTACTCACAAATCCTTTAACACGTAGCAGCTTTTCAACAACATGGAGGCAGCGCCGTTCTGTTTGACGCAGAGGTGACAGAGGTACACGTTCTGTGCTCAAGTAGAAGTACAGATACATAAAAAATACACTCGTTACTGATTCAACTTCATTACTGATTGAAGTAAAAGTACAAGTACAAGCTCTAAACTGCACTCAAGGAGTAACAGCACAAATTATTTTTACATTTCTACCAGCTGCTTCTGTGCAAAGCTGCCGAACCTCACATCCTCCATGTCGGTATTAGTTCTCCTAGTCTCAGACTCTCATTAAATACACAATACCATCTCCATCTATTGTCTGTTTTGTCTTGTTTAAATCTTTTACATTGCTATGTCTGTCATATGTCTGTCTATTTTTTGTTTGCTTACTAATTGGTTACATTTGGGAGATCATTGTTTAGGTAAAAATAGACTCTGTCACAACGTTAGCTACATAAATTCTCTCTGCTCTTCTGTGTGTGTACACAATTCCTTGAGAATGAGTGTCTACTTGAAACATGCAGAGTACTTATATTATATATTGTACTTCACCTTTACTTTACTTTTTGTTCCACAATGTTTGATGTCTTGCATTAAAGTGATCAGTTAAAAAAGAATGAAGTGGTGCTTAGTGTTCAGGGTTAGACACGTAATGGGATTAGATTCATTGTCATGGTTACACAGAACTGAGAGGTGGAGCAGCTGGACAGACAGACCTGAGATCAGCCTGTCAATGTTCAGTGACGGACAGAGCGGATGTTGCACGATGTGATCTAATGAGCCTCCCCTGGAGAGGAAGAAGGAATCCATTGAAGCAGAGTGAGCGTGACGCCGCTGCAGGCAGCACTTTACTGCTGCTACAACATGACACTGTAACCTACAGCATGTACTGACACTGACTGTGTGTGTGTGTGCATGCCCCGTGCTCTCCCAGCATGCCTTTCAGCAGCTCTTTGATGTGAGCTCGCTGACATGAAGGAAGGCCATCTCCTCCTCTGGCCTCTCAGCGGGTGGAGTGTGAGGGGTTTCATGAAGCTGCTCTAACCCACACTTGGTGTTTTTTCTCATAATGCCTTTATGTTCACAATGGAGATGTTTGTCAGCCTCCATCTTCATCCATCTTCATCCATCTTCCTGCAGCAGAAAATGACAATGAATGAAACACTGCTGCTGTTGATTTCACTGTGCACTGTAGGTGGCTGCACATAAAGCTTCTTCATTTAAAGACTGTATAAAACTCAAGGACAAGGACGTCACCTCCCAAGTATGATAAAGTGTAACACCGTTGACGGCCACTGGGCGCTGCTCCAAAAATCCCTGGCTCCCATAGACTTACGTTGAAGTCAGTATTTTTTTCCAGGAGTCATTCTGGTCTATAATAATAATTCTGTACATTAATAAAATTTTAGGGTGAATAGAAGATTTGATGTCTGCTGTGTTGGCCTTTCAGAGCTTCTGTTTATTGAATAAAACATATTTTTTCCTGACAAACAGCTTGATTGTTGTTGTGTTAAAGAAGTTACACTAACAAGACCATGACTTTGTTAGACAAATGCTTGATGACATTTACTGATTTATGGAGTCAGTAAGCTGGCATTCTACCTTAGCTCAGCCACGACCCCTTGCACTCCTGCAGCTCCGCCCCTTTTACCCAAACATGGTCACTTCTGGTTCCAAAAAGCCAACACGGCAAAGAGCGAAGTGCAAACTGCTGGCTTCAAAACGGCAGTTCATAAAACAATAGGTGACTTACAGTCTATAATAACATGCACAATTAAACAGTCAGAATCAGTTCATCCCACTCTGCAAAAGTAAAATGTCACTATCACTGGCTGTCGTCTTCCTTCTTTGACACATTCAACAGTCTGAACAGTAGATATGATGGCTGATTCACCACCAGATTTACATCTGACCAAGTAGTGGTGGAAGGAGTATTCAGATCCTGTACTTGAGTGTACTGCAAAAGATGTGGGAGAGGAGCCAAACATATTTCAATACAACCAAACTGTCTCATATTAAGCAACGGATTTTGTTTTTGTCGCATTTTGTTTTTGTATGGATCTAATTGCAGAAATGGAAAGAAATATTCATAAATATGTTTTCCGTAGTGTATACTCACCTGAAAATAAAAATCATTGTGTTTCGTTACCTTAGAATGAGCTGTGTATATCAGCGGACTTCTTTTTCTTCTTTTTTGCCATTTTACAGCAGGGTGACATCCAGTGTTAAGGTTCATTACTGTCAGTTACTATGTCCAGAGTTAATATGCCTTAAACTAAAAAGCTCAGAACTGACAAAATGAACACTGACTCTAATGAGGGACTTGAGTGTTTTTTTTGCAGTCACCACAGGGGAGCGTTAGTTGCAATCTGCAATTTCAACCTTTAATATTGTTAAAATGAGAATTTGTGCAAGTGGTCTCACTCTTAGAATGAGGAAAACTGTACAAAAAATGGAAAAACTGGAAAAAAAATGTATATGTTACTGCACTATAATTGTATTTTTTATGTGGCAGACTGGCCTGGATCACAGGATGTCCTCTGTCGGAACAGTCCTGCCATTGGGCGACCGTTTTCATAGTCCTCATCGCTACGTGAAAGAACAACAACCTCCAAACTGCAACCATATGCTTAAAGTGTCATGTGTCTTTTTATGTGGTGTTTCATTTTCTGGGAATTTAGTCCTTTTAATACCACAGCTTCCCCACCTACAAGTGTTCGACCAAAACATGTTCTCTCTGACATTCTTTTGCAAAGTCACTGTCGCTGCAACCTGCACTGAGCGCCGCTCAAGTGTAATTTTGTTTTTTTTGTTTTTTTGCTGCTTCAGAATCTCCATCTCCAGTGGTGGAACATCGCTAATGGAATGTGCAGATAGGTCTGGTTATGTGAGACTAGAGGCAGCTTCTATGTCCAAGAAGAATTTCCCGAGACAACAAATAAAATTCTATCTTCTCAGAAAACATTATGAAAATGCATCTAAACCTGAAAAAAAAACACACATAAACTAGTAGTTCAAATGAGCGATATATTTTAAAATACTCATCCCTTTCTCATCTTAACAGACTCTTGTTGTGTGTCTAACACGCTGTAGATCCTGTGAAAATGTATATAAAAAAGACTGCTTTATTAAAATGTTAACAAATCTCTGAAAAGACCCAGAAATTCATCACTTGTTTTTTGGCCGATATCCCAACCTTCCACCAAACTGGACTGATATCTATTATCAGAGAAAGGTTGCTGACTAACAAGCAGAAAGCCCTTCAGCGCTGAGGTTCAGATCTAAAGTTCTTCCATTAAAAGCAAACTTGATTGGACAATAAAAAGCTTGAGTTTTTTCTGGATGTGCAGAAACAATAAATGAACAAAAAAAAAAAATCTAAGAGGAGCTTTGTAAGAGCTGCACAGGAAAATAAAAAAAAACATCGTGAATCATCTATGAATCGCCTTCTAAGTTTTTGTATTTTGTTTGTTTTAGTGTTGTCGTTTCATTCGAGGGCTCAACATTTTTCACCTTTTAATGTCCTCACTAAGAAATAAACACTTTGCACTTTTTTATGTGTTTGGGACAATAATAATAATAATAACCAGTGTTTTTTTCAACAAACCCAACAGTTTATATGGTTTATTAAACTGTATTTATTTGAGGACTCTATCTTATCTGTATCTTGGAGATATCACTCCATGGTAAAAGTACTGTCCGTCTACATATTTGTAAAACAGAAACAAATTTAAATGACAAAAAATGTATTGTTATAATGCTAATACTACGTTATTATACAATGTAAGTTAGTTACCAATGAATGATTATACTGCCAGGGTTAGTATTATTACCATCTTATACAGTAATATCTCAGAAGTTATGAAACTGTTTTAAGTGTGTTATCTTCACCAACATGTAGTTCTTTTTAGTGCTAAATACTGATTGGGTGAGATGACTCAGTTAAGTTCAACATGTTTTTTTAATGAGATATAGTAACTCAAAATGTCCTGACAAAACGGTTGGGAAGATGTTTAAGGGTGAATGTTTAATAGCTCTGTCAAAGTTTCAATTTCATTTGTCAATGTGCTTTTTATTTTAAATGTGCTTTGTGATGAGGTTTTTGCTGTTTTTGTGTGATTTTAGATGATCTGAAGAGGACGTGTTTTGCCAAAAAAAAAAGGAGAAGCTCTTATGTTTTGGTTATTAAAGCCTTATGAAAACTGAATGAAAACTCTTGAAACTTTGAAGATTGTTCTTCCAAATGAATTGTATTTTTGAGAGCCATACATACTCGATAACTCATGAAAATTTTCACATGTAAGAAGTCGTTAAAAAAATAGGGGGATGTGGGAGTGCATGGATGTGGAAAAATGGCTCAGTTGTGCCTCCTAGAAAATTTCCAAAATTTAGCCATCCAAATGCACAAAAAAAGCCAACAGGAAGTCCACCATTTTGATCTGAATTTTGCACATTTTACTCTGTTTTTTCCATTTCCAGCTGTTGTACTTTAAAATCTCCTCTGACACAGTTGATTTCAAATTTAGTCAGTGACACTTAAACACACTTGAGAGGAAAAGTTATCACAATGGTAACTTTTTGTTAAATGGTGTTGCTGTGGCAACATGCCAAATTTTTGATGTTTTGCCAGGAATAGATCAATAGCGCCAAAGTGTCATCTAGACATACCAAATTTGGTAGACACATGTATCAGATCCAGACGTACAAAAAAATACAAAAAATACCCTAAACTCAACAGGAAATAAGCCATCTGCAATTTTTGTCCCATTTTTGCCATTCCTTGCCGTTGTTTCACCTTGAAATGATATACTATTTGTTGGTTTTCTCTAGTGCCATATGGTGGACACAGGAAGTGATATTTATCTCCTTTGAATATCATTTGATAAGAAGCCAGGCCTGAAGACATCTACCTGCACACAATAAAACCCCTCAACTGTGGCCTGCTTTGACATGTGCATAGGTGCAATGACCTGATTATCACTGCCTGCAGTATTTATTTTGATTTATTACATGTATGTCTGGAGAAACAAATTCAACAGTTTTTCGTAAGTTTTGCAGAGTAAAATATGAGCTAAATACACTGAACTTGGAAAATATTCAGGTTCCTTTCACCGTAAGTATCTGCAGCTTTTCAAACAAAATTTTTTCATTTTTCTCCTCGGTTAACAACACAGCTCTGTGATGACAAACAGCCACAGCTCGACGTCGCTTTCTCCTGTGACAAAACGATCCGGTCAGGAGCTGCCGCCACTGAGGGCAGGAAGTCCTTAACCACAGAAGAAGAGCAGAGCCGAGGCGGCAGGAGCAGGGGGAAAAAAAGTGAAGGTACAGAGCAGAGCGACAGCGGCTTTAAAAATGACGATACTTTATCCTTAAATTGTTTTGAGAGCCTCCTGCCAGCCAGGTCATGAATCAAGCTGTCCGGGGGTCCTTCTGGCGTTTCGGGGGACGGCTGCGGGGGCCGTGACAGGTGAGCTGTCCCTTCTGCTCTGGCTCCGCTCCCCCTCTTCATCATTTAACATTTAATCGAAGCTGCCACCTGTCCCGACTCTCAGCAGCGCTTCCTCTCTCTCCGCCTTCATTCATCTCCGTGGGCCGAGCGGCGGAAGGGTCCTGTGTGACGGTCTGCGGAAATCAGGTGGAACAGGAAGCAGCATCAATATCAGTCTATCTGTCAAAACAAAGAGCAGACAGTTCCATCCATCAAGAGAATCAGGAGAAAGGACTGAAGGTTCAACTGAAAACCACAGACAGACTCTCAGGAGCAGCTGATGAACACATTTCTGTTTTTATTCTTTACAGTAAATACCCAGTTTCCACTGCACCATGTAAATTCTCCAACCTGATGGACCATACAGGTGGTTTGTAAACATCCTCTGATATGACACATAACAGTGTTTGATGGATTAGCGCTAGACGCAGCAGGAGAATACAATGTAATGGAAATACAGATAAAAACAGCAAGCAGTAATCTGTTCCACTGTGTGAACTCAGCCTCCCACGTTCATTCCTTTAAATACTGCCTTGAAAAGGTTAACTTTTCCATATTTGCATACCATATTTCTTTAAATAAAAAGTGAAGTCAATAGTCTCTAATAATAGTCGAGGAAGACATGAATGAACAAAAGCTGGTCCTCGAATACAGGCTGGTAAAAAATAATATGGATAAACTTCTGGTGTCTGTCGTGTGATGTGCTGCCAGTTAAACACAATGTTCACTTCTGCAAGTTTAATTTAATACATTCAATAATATAATCCAGCTATTTTCAACACTTTGTTGTTGTAGGTCATCATCTGAAGTGTTATTGTCTGGTTTCAGTCACTGCAGGTGTGTGTGTCTTACTTTTTCAGTGAAAGTGATTTGTGTTTTGTAGAAACTTACCAGAGCAACAGGAAGATGACGTTACACAATAAAAGCTCAGTTAAGCAATGAATGGTTTCTATCCACTGAAACGCTAGAGGGCTTTTATTTTGTAATGATAGAGGAAGTGATGCGTTTGTGGAAAAGCGCATTGCAGTACGCATTTCGTTTGGAGCTGAAATAAAGGCCTGATTCTAATACAAGCCTCCTTCAAATAAGCAGCTGAGAAGAATAAAGGCCCAGATACCATCGCACTCTATTCTGCCATTTTAAGTGCTTTTAAATACTGTATACCAACTGTAGAAATTGCTCCATTTGGATCCAATTTAGAATATCCAAACAGAATATGCCATTTACATGACTCCTGTCAAATTCAGAAAATGGTCATATTGGGAATAATAGTGTTTCTAGGTGGTAAATATTACATTATCATACCACAAACTTACATACACAAGTCACATAAAGAAGTCATGTGCAGTGTGTAAATGTAGTATTGGCCCATATTGAATATAAAATACCCAAGATTTTAGTTTAATAAAGAGGACATTAGTTAAGGGCAGCCATGCTCGTGAGTCACCTTCATCATCACAACAAGTATAACAGAGGACAAGAGAAGAGTTGCATTTATAGACATAGGGACAATATTTTACTGTCCTGATCATGTTGAGAAATGGATTAAAAAGACATAACCTACACTGATTACAATTACTAAGTGTCACAAAGTGATTTGAATTTGAATTTGAATACATTTGGCATCATTGATTGCACAAATACAATAATTGTCATACACTGTAATCCAGCCTATTTACCATTTTCCCATTTCACATTTAGATTGAGCTTCTGTGAGACTAAGACCCTGAGATTAATCTGACCTAAGGTCTGTTTTTATCTTGCTTTGTTTATTATAGAAAGAAAGTTTTATTACAAAATATTGCTTCATGTAAATGTTAAGGATGAGTATTGGTTAAACTGGACTGTGATCTCTATGCTTTTTATGATCAATAAATTGAACTTTGAACCAAATAAATAACCACAGACCCAAACCTTTACTTGTGTATGTGTCTTTTTTTTGTTTGGACTTCTTTTTCCCATTGTGTAAAATGCAGAAGACAAATAAAATCAGGAGTTGACAGAAATCCATCAGCTTCTCTGTAACCCCACCCCCTTTCTGTCTGACCTTTCCACACTGACAACAAACAGGAAACAGCGTTTATAGATTTCAGTCGCGAGCGACCAAACGGATCGATACATCATACTAATAAGTAAAATCTGCAAGCAGCAGTTATTGTGTGCCATGTTTACCCGACCAAGTGAGTAATTGTCCAATTTAGTGAAAGCTCACCAAGCTAATCAGAGCTGCTGGGAGTTTGTTATAATTCCTACGTCCGCTCATGCCCGACCAACAATTAAGATCCACAAACACACATGTTAATGTCATATGTGTGGGTGTGTGGTTGTGTGTGTTTAATTTGCTGACTTGTCTCTCTGAACCCTCTTTATGTTTCAGGGCAGGAGATCCAATAACCTACATCTCTCACCGGAGACTGAAAGTGGACCCATCTATAAACTCATGACAGGTGAGCATGTTGCAGTAAACTGACTTCACTGTGTTCTGTTACTAAAACCTAACACAAAAACATAACCACACAAAGATGTTGAGTATTTTAACAGATGATGCAAAAGAAATGCGCTCGTGTATATTGTTATTTTCAAAGTAATACACTGCAAAAAAGGGGTTTCAAGAAAGTAAAAGAGCCTTGTTTTTGGGAAAAGAGGCTAATCTTTTTGTAATCTGAAGAAACTGTCCAACTTTGTCTTGATAAAATATTGTAGCTAATATTGAGCTGGATTTAACTAGTAACAAGGTACATAAATGGTTTGCAGAGGAACAAGATTGACACCACTTGCACAACTTCTCAATTTAACAACGTTTAAGAATATATAGCTTCTGTCTCTGCAGTTTTATTCCTGCTAGATTGGATTTAGATTGATAGAGCTGTTTATTATTCCCAAGAGGATAAAACGTCAGATCAAAAATAAGTAGAGGTGGGAAGTAACTAAGTTCAAATGAGTTTTCAAGGATCTGTATTTTACTTGAGAATTGATCTTTGACAATTTGTTGCTTTTACTCCCCACATTTAACACAAATATCTAGACTTTCTACTCCTTACATTTTCAAAACAGGCTCCTTACATTGAATAATAACACATAGACACATGGTGGTGGTGAATGGTTTATATTATGATGTGAGGTTCAGTTCACTTTGCAGGTTCAGCCACTAGAAATGTCCTTCAAAAGGTCCACTTTTGAAGGACGTTTTCACTTTTACTGCATACATTTACAATTTACAAAAGATTCTCTCAACATAATTGAAATAGGTAATCCTGAGATGCAAAGATACAAGAGAAGCCTTGCAGCTTTAGAGAAGCTTTATCCAACTTTATGCAAATATCTCCTGACACAGTATGTTTATGACAACCAGGCGAGAACCCGTGAAGCTGATTTGATTCATTAAAAAGTTGTTGCCTCTCCACTACGTAAAAAAGTATTTAAAAAAGCAGATGTTTAACAGCCTCTACTGCAAGAATTAAAAAAAGACTGCACTGTCTGTACTTAGTCCAAGTATATACAGCGGCAACATATGAAAACAGCTGTCCAGTCAGAGAGGAGTATGTAAATTAATTCAGCCCAACACACCCACAGAGATACCTGCTGCTGTGGAGCCCAGTGTGTGGGTTCAATACAAACCTTCCTGTTAAAATCAGATTTTTCTCCCGTAGAGCAGGAAATTCTGAGGAAAGGTCATCAGGTTAAAACTACAGCGTGTCTAAAAATTTACAGCTAATCCCCACAGCCATAATGTTTTATATATATATATATATATATACACAGAGAGTGAGATAATGGCGGGCGTCCAGTGTAGATTTTTATGGAGAGAAGAAAGTCCCAGGGTGGTGACAAATGTATGTGTAATTTGGGGTGTTCCAGAATGTGTGTTCCAGTCCACACACATCTCCAGCAGTTTGTACATCTAAAAGTATTTGTGACATTCTTTTGCATTTATTTACAGATAGTTGAAGTGTGTCATGACCTCCTACGGGCAGAATATGCAGGTGTTGCACCATTTTGTTTCTCATGGACCTCAGTGCCACCTTAAACACAGTAGATCACACCACACTCATTGATAGACTGGAGAAGTGGGTAGGAATTACTGGCACAGCCTTAAACTGGTTCAAGTCCTGTCTAACCGATAGATGGTTCTCTGTGTCGATAGCTGACTCGGTTTCATCTTCTGCATATTCACTCTATGGGATGTTTGCAAAAGTAACTGTACCAAGTAACTGGAAAACTCGGTGAGCTGACAAACTATGTTAAGCCCTCAGCCTGAAATCTTGGTGTTATTTTTGATGAAGACCTATGTTTTGAACCCCATGTGAAGAAAGTTGAAGAGTTGTGTTTTTATCAACTAAGAAATGTAATCAAAGTCCAGTATTTTAGTTCAGCAACAGACCTGGAGATACGTGGTCATGCCTTAATTTCAAAACCCTTCGATTCGACTGTAAGGCCCTATACACCTCTCCTAGTTAAAAATCAATCCACCACCTACAGTTAGTTCAAAACACTGCAGCCAGGCTCTTAACTCAGTCTCAAAAATATGTTCGTACCACCCAAGTCTGAGCATCCTTGCACTGGTTACTCGTTCAATTTAGAATTGATTTTAAAATTCTTTTAATTATGTTTAAGGCCAGATTTGGACTGGCCCCTCTTTATATTTCTGAGTTTTTATCCCCCTGTGAGCCAGGATTCAATCTGAGATCCTCTAGTAGACATGGCCGTTCCAAGGTCTAGACTGAAAACCAGAGGAGACAGGACCTTTGGTGTCAGGGCCTTTAGACTCTGGAACAGCCTCCTGGAGGAGATCAGACTTTTAAATTAACCTTTTACTGTGCAATTTTCATTTTAAATTAATTACCTGCTGTCTGTTTTTACTGCATATTGTATTGTATTGTTTTTTATGCTTTTTTTAACTGTTAGGAAGCACTTTCTAACCTTATTGAAAAGTGCTATACAAAGTTTTTATTATTATAAGTTTAATGACGTACGAATTAGGATACATTTATTTGAGGATTTTTGAGCCTTTTTACACTTCAGCACCACACATTCAAAATTGCATGCTGCGTTTAAGTGCTGATGGAAAAATGGGACGTGGGCTTTCACAGAAATTAATTTATGCAACTAAAATGCAAATCCAATTATCTTTTGCAATGTGTAATGCAATCTGTCTCTTGATTTTGATGCATGAAAATGTAATTTGTCATTGAATGCTTCATAACTTATTTTGTCTTTCCTCAATAGGTAGGTGTGGTGGATAGTGGATTTACAAAATCCAGTACTGACACTGGAGATGGGAGTTCACATCCTGACCTCTGTACACAAAAACATATGATGGTTAAGAGAGCAGGAGTCATCTGAAGTACATTTTGCGCCAACTGATGTGCTCAGGTGTGTGTTTGTAAAGCACACAAGTGTTTTGAAAAAGCAAACAGGGTATTGAGGTAAGTGTGAAAATGAAAATGTAACAGCAGTGTTGACAGCCATTCTCGTCATCCATCACACACAAACCTCCTGTGAAATAACACCAGGACTGTGTCTGCAGGAGACTTCATGAAGCTAAATGTGAAGGTTTGACCCGCAGCGAGCCATCAGTTATGGGTCGATGTGTGGTGGCGTTGCCGGTGGAGACATGTTTGCTCCTGCAGGTCGACCTCACTGACATGAGCATGAATACGTGTTCACATGGAGCCGCTGGCTTGTTTTCACCGAAAGCTCAAGTGATCTGAGGTGTGTTTCACCTTCAGCACCTCATACATGGTATTGATATTCCTCCTGAGCCTCAGGTGTGTGTGTGTGTGTGTGTGTGTGTGTGTGTGTGTGTGTAAGCATAGTTTGCCTGAAGGAGCTCTGTTGAAATTGATGACTGTGTGTCTCTGAGGCTGGAGGCTTCCCCCATCATCATCCTCCTCTTCTTCATTGTCGTCTTCCTCTTCTTCATACACCCTCTTTGTCCTACTGCTCCTGTTTCCATTTCATTTCTTCCTCCTCCTCCTCCTCATCCTTGTCACTGTCTCATCTTCATCCTCCTCCTCTTCCTCCCTCTTCTCCTCCTCATCCTCCTCTTCCTCTTTGTCCTTCTTTTCAGCCTCCTCATTGTCGTCCTCCTCCTCATCTTCCTCCTCTTCGTCTTCCTCCTCCTCATTATCCTCCTACTCCTCCTTTTGGTTGTTGCTACCTTATCTTCGTCCTCCTCCTCATCCTCTATGTCCTCCTACTCCCCCCCTTCCTCCTCCTCCCTCTCTTCCTTTTCCACCACCACCTCTTTGTTTTCCCCCTTATCCTCATTCTCCTCCTTTTCATTGTCCTCCTCCTGTTTGTCTTCCTCCTCCTGCTTGTCATTCCCTTCCTCTTCTTTGTCCACCTCCTCCTGGTGGTTTTCATGCCAGCATCAGCCGGTTAAGTTGTTGTTTGTCCAGTCCTTGTCATCTACCTCCTTCTCCTCATCCTCCTGGTGATTTTCATTCCAGTGTCAGTGGGATAACTTGTTGCATGTCCAGTTCTCCTCTTCCTCTTCCTCTTCGTCTTCCTCCTCCTCCTCGTCATCCTCTTCCTCTTCTTTGTCCACCTCCTCCTGGTGGTTTTCATGCCAGCTTCAGCGGGTTAACTTGTTGTCTGTCCAGTCCTCGTCCTCCTCCTCCTTGTCACCCTCTTCCTCCTCTTTGTCTTCCTCCTCTTCGTCCTCCTGGTGGTTTTCTTTCCAGTGTCAGCAGGTTATGTTGTATGTCCAGTCCTCCTCTTCCTCTTCATCTTCCTCCTCCTCCTTGTCATCCTCTTCCTCCTCTTTGTCCTCCTCCTCTTCATCCTCCTGGTGGTTTTCATGCCAGTGTCAGCGGCTTAACTTGTTGTCCGTCCAGTCCTCGTCCTCCTCCTTGTCATCCTCCTTTTCTTCATCCTTCTGGTGGTTTTCATGCTGGTGTCAGTGGGTTGACTTGTTGTCCGTCCAGTCCTCCTCCTCCTCTTCTCCTGCTATGAGGACTGGCGGAGGCGAATGCTGGCCTGTATCTAAAAGCCTGGAAGGAGGGAAGCTAAAGCCACAGAGAGCAGAGGCCAGTGGCTTCCATCCAGCAGAGATCTCTGGAGGGGGAACGTCAAAATCTGTCTTGTGTGACAGACGCTCAGAGCAAAAAACAGTCAACGCTTGATATGATTTGAGTCTCACATATTACTTTTGTAGTGAATTGTTAGATTGTTTTTCTATTTTTCCAGTACAGGATGCTCATTAAAACCATTTCTTTAATGTGTTTGCAGTCATCTGGCCTTTTTGGATGCATTTCAAGTTATCATAGTCATTTCAGTTATTTTTAATAAGGGCACTAAATATTGGAGAGCATTTTTACCACTACAGATGCACCGATATTTGCGTTTTTGACTATTAGCAATGGTCAAAAACCATTCAGCAATGGCAGTGTAGGATTGTTTTGTCTGTTGTTGTATGATCTCCCTTTCTGATTACAGCTCCATTCACTTCTGTTTCAATAGAGCTGAATCCAGTTTAATATGGTACCAAGTGGTTGTTAAGTGGCCTGTGTAGTGAACAGTGGGCATCTCTGATGATAAATAAGTGTGGACAATAAATGATGTTAATTTAAGTCAGGTTCATTGATGTAAAATGTAGTCTGCTAGCGGTTAGCTAAAAACAATTAAGTAAACAAAGGTTGTGTCCAAAATCACTCCCTTATTCACTCATTCATGTATATGTATACATATGTATGTATATAGTTCACTCATTACTAAGGAGATTTCGACAATTGCGATGCATTGTGGGATATTTTGGGTCAACTAGGGTTGGAAAACTCACTATATAGTGGACTAAATAGTGATTTTGGACACAAATACAGAGTCACAGTCCCTCCCCTTCCGTTGTGCTCCATGGGACTTTCATTTGGAAACATTTGTATGGCAGTCAATGGTGAGAGATAAATAGTTTTTTAATCCATTTTTCAATTTACAACTGTAAAACATAATTTTGCAAGTCAAGAATGTTGCAGTTTCTCTAAGCGAACTGCATGTCTTGTCTCAGGTGAACACATCATCAACACCAAAACACTGTCACCTCGACACATTTCACCACATTGTGCAGAATAAGTAAAAAAGTCTTAAAAGAGGTGAAAATCACTGCAGCTCTGGTCATGTTGACATCAGCAGGGACATTTTAAGCAGGCATTTCTGTAATAAGGTTCACCAAAAGGGTCCTGATTATAGACTCTCAATAAAAAAACATCAGTATCAGCATTAGTTACTGACCAGCTTATTGTTATTTTAATCATTGGTATCAGCCTAGATATTGAAGATTATGAGAAACGTTAAGCCTAGTTATCAGTTATTGTCACAAAACATTGAATCTACTGCAAAGAAGTTCATTTTTACCTAAAATGTTGAAAAGAAGAAGCATTGAAATCCACTGAAATGAGGTGTGTATTATCTTATGTCAAACAGAAGGTAAAACCTGTGTTTATTTTTGTAATGTTGGTCATGTAAGTTTCTTAACCAAGTTGTTTTTGTGTCTAAACCTAACCAAACCTTCAGCGATTCGATTTGGGAATGAATTGTTATTCATCATTTCACTATTTTTACACCAAAAAAATCTAAAACTGAACAAGGAGGTATGCTTTTTGGTTGAAACAGAAAAGCACAGCTCTGGTCCAGTTTAGTGGGTGGGCTGTTGTTGATGGTGTGGGAGGGGTGGGGCTTCTTCTGCCTGATGTGATTGACAGGCGGTAAGTTCAAGAGCAAGCACTAGATAGATTCTCAGATTCCATAAATTGGCAATTAACTTTAATGAGCGCTTTAATTTTAATGAGTAGCTCACAGATCTCTTAATTCATTTCATGCGTGACCCCCCACCCCACCTACCCACCTACCCACCTACCCACCCACTAACCCCCGACCCGTACCATGAAGAGCCCACCCCCTGCTATAACATGAAGGCCCATCTGTGTGATTGAAGAGTGGACTCGCAGTTCACTGACCTCCCACCCAATCAAAGCTCCACCATCACCCCGACCCGTTCTTTCAATTTTGTATTCTACTTTTCTGGAATGTCAGTCCATCTTATTCTAATGAGGCTCTGATTTGGCTGCGTTCAGAAGCATCCGAGCTGTAACGATCTGCAGCCCACAGCTCAGCCTCAATTAGATTATCTGTGGACAGAGGGAAGGATGGAGGGCTGGAGGAGAGAGGACGGAGGGGTGGAGGGTGATTGGCCCTGATGTTGATGTTTGATATAAATTGTGTTAATGGTTTTAATCCCTCTGAGTGAAGTGGGGGGTCGGAGGTTACTTCAAGTAAAAACCTTTTTTCTTTCTTTCTGCTGGCTGGCTATCAGACTTGATGATAACATAAGCCTGATATTTTTCATGGGTAATGTTCTCCAGACTGTTTGGGCTGTGGGTGACGAATCGGCTACAGTTTCTTTCATAATAATCTTCTTTCTTATCTAATCTTATCTAATAACACCAGCATGGCAGGACAATTTGCATCATAAGTTTTACTCTGTACTCTCAGCTCATGTTACTTGGAAACATTAGGTGCATTTGAATCCAGCTGTTTCTATTTGCATTCACAATTTGTGCATAACAAACCTCAAGTGGAAATGTTGAAAAAAAAACAACTTAAAAATATTGCAAAGAAGTGTTTATGCCTTGGAGAGGTGTAAAAGTTGGTGTATCGATAAAAGGTAAATACAGATAAGTGCTATGGAAACAGATTTAGTGAATAATTAGGCCATGTGTGTTCATGTATGAAGAACAGCAGAAACAAATGTTAGACAACGGTTATGACAAACCATAGAAGAGTTTGAAACAACATTATATGATCCAGACCAGCACTTTGGTTTGGTGGACAAAGGTTTTGGTCAAAATGCCTCAGACATTTTTCAGCTCCAACAAATCAGACTGTATGTCATTGTATGAAATACTACATCTAACTGGCAAAGTTTAACACAACGATGACATGGACATGCAAATGAATGTGACATCATCTAGCAACATCTCGAGACTTTTTGAGCAGGCTGAGTTGCTGAGTTGGCAACACTGGGTGGGGATGAAAAGCAAGCTTTGATTAACAGCTAGCGTTAGCTCGTCTGCCGAGTCGGACATTCAGACTCTTGTTTATTGAATGAAATGTATTTTTCTCCCTGATAGGCAGCTCTGCTATAATTGTGTTTAAGGAGTTACACTAACAAGACCGTCAGAGGAGTCTATCATGAAGTTTACAGTACTTAATGCAATAACCAGAGTAACTTAGCTGAATTAGTTAGCATTAATTCATATTGAATTATATGGTCTGTCAGCTAGCCTGCTAATTAGCTCAGGTAGCTGTAATTTGTGTGTTTATACATTTCACAGCTTTGATATTACTGTCATCAAATACAACTGTATGTGTTAACATTTCTTAAGTAGTAGTGTGTAGTGTGAACTGTGTGTTTCAGCAACAGGCTTCATTCACACTGCTTCTGATCCACTCACACTCCACCTCTTTAGTCCATTTTTGGATTAGCCTGGAGTAAATAGAACCAACATGGAGACGTCCAGAGCCTCCACAAATGAGCTTCAAAACTACTCTTCAGAAAACCTATGGGTGACGTCACAGAGGGTTTGTCCATCTTTTACATACAGTCTATGGGTCAGGGATAAAGTTCAATTATACCTTCTTTAATTGTTTCTGCTGCTCAACTGTACAAACAATGACATGAAAGCACAGAAAAAGTGAAAAGTAAATGTGTTGGGAAAATCCACAGTGCATTCATTTCAGCCTTTAAATCTCAGCTCCTGTCCTCTGCTCCTGTTTCTCTGCTGCTGCTGCCTGTTAAATATCTTATCTCACCATTTCCGTTCACACTCAGTGGTTTCCATTGAAGTAGGGAATCCATTCCCATACTGTGGTATTGTGTCATTGTGCTAGATGAATATAAATTGCATCAATTTCCAGTGATAAATGCAGAGACATTGTGCTGTGGATGCAGCATTAGTGAATAATTGGGAGGAAATGTCAGGGACACATTACAATATGCAGCAGTATACTAATGTGTTTATGTCTTGGTATTCTGTTGGAGGCTGGCTGGTGTTTTGTACTTGTTGTGTGATACAGAAAACACAGCCTGAGCTCCAGAAAATATCATGACATGATCAGTTTTTCATGCTGCTGTAGGTTCGATCAGTGTTTTTGCTGTAGGCAGTCGTCTGTACATGAAATGATTGACAGATCTCTGCACCAGATACACATCAGATTAAATTTTTCCTCACCTGACTGGACAGTAAAAGAACACTCTGGCCTTTCAGACCCCCCCCCCCCAAAAAAAAAATCTGTAGCTGCAGTTGGGAGATTCAAAAACATTCAAACAGAGTTGGGTGATTTCAGAGAAGTGAAAGTGAGTTCTGTCTTCTTTTCTGTGTCGCAGTGATTATGAGTTAATTTTCTATGAAATTACTTGACAAAACCCTGAAATATTCTGCTGCAGAAATGATGAAAAGTTGGCATGGCTCTTTAATTTTGATGTGTTTCAGTTTTGCCAGCTTTGTCTCAAAAGCCTGAAAAAAAGCCAGATGACTATTTCACAAGCAATTACTGTAAATACTCTTAAATATTATAGATTAAATGTTTTTTTTTTCTTGTGAACAATAAACACCTTAAAGTTTGCTTGAATTAATTGTCTGTTTTTTTTACTGCTTGGTTAAACCTCCTGGCTTTCTTTCCTTATTTTGTTCCTTATTACGGTATATAACGGTCGACCTCTAAACTTTCAAACCAGACGGAGGTCAATTTGAGCCACGAAAACCATACATGCTATAAATTAAAATATGAATAATCATTGAATCCTGTGTTGCAGCTTTCTCACCAGTACAATGGGAAAATGCCGTTAGTTTACAGAAAATACTGTTTTCATTGTAAAAGTTGCTTCAGGAGATATTTTGGGAAGACTGCTGTAGTCTTGCATAGCCAATCCACTATCATTATAGTGTGTTGTTTGTATTTCTTTAAACCAATCACAACAGACACAAAGCCCAGCGTGCAGCGACAGTGTCTTTGCAGAGCATCGGGGGCAGAAACGTGTGCCCTGAAACTAAAATGGCTAAATCTACACAAAAAAGACACCAAACCTCAAAGAACAAAGCAGACCTGACTCATTGAACAATTTAAATCTTGTCATTTTCAGCGTGTAGTTGCAGCTCAGAGATTGCTGTTGTTCTTTCGCATAGCGAGAAGGACTTTGAAAGCGGTAACATGCAGATAGCAGAACCGAGGAGAATGAAGACTGAAATAATCGCCCAATGGCAGGATTATTCTGACAGAGTACCTCCTGTGAATCTGACCGGTCCTGTTTCACACATCAAGAGAAAACATACTAACTACCGCATGAACCAATAAAAGACTGACAGTGTAGCCAAGCTAAACTTATTGACTTTTCTCGGTTGGTGGTGGTTGATGGTTGAGCTTTTACCTTCTGCTAACCACAATATTGGTTTGTTTGTAACGTTATGATTCAGAGGTACTTGACTCAAAGCCAAAGATGCACATAAGAACCCATAAGAGCCTTTGGTGTACGGTTGGTGTACAATAACTAATAACATCAGTTCGAACAAAGGCTTTCGTTGGTCAGATGTTTTTTTCCATAGGTGGAAATCTGCTCAAATCGAGGCCCATTCAAATATGTATTACCCTGCATGAATTTACTGCAGTGGTATACAAGCATTCATAAGAAGCCATTAAATCAGGATCATCATTTTCCAATTTGTCAGACAAAACTGTGCTCAGTGTGAAACAGCTTTTAACCCACTTCACTCAAAATAATTACTACATTTACACCTTTTTTTTTGGTCAATAGAGTGCAGGAGCTGCTTTAGTCATTAACTGTGTGTCCAGTTTAAACCTCACCAAACCCTACCATTGTCACAGACTAAATGCAACAGTGTTTTAAAAGTATCTGTGTCATTCCTCCTGCTGCCTGTAGGGGCGCTAGTACATTAAACTCTAATGGGTCGTATCCGAGGGTGAGGATCATTTCTGTGCAAACATTTTCAGAAGAAGAAGATTGGTGCACTTTGAGCCACCTTCATTCCAAGTCAATACACACATCTGTGTGGAATTTATGATCAGTAGATTTCATTTACATTATGTCTGGTCTGGTTTGACCGTTTTCAAATACAACTTTTACAACTTTTGAATTAATGGTCAATATACTTATTTTACATGAAATTATGACATATTTTACAACAATTTTCTTGAATTTATTCTCGGATTACTACCCCCTCCCCCTATGTTAGTATTACTGTATTATTATATTTCTTTTTACCTACAATGGCCCTAACAGTGGCTACAGTGGAGGATTTTCTGAGTGCTGTCATAATCAAAGAGCAGAGTGTTTGTTCTGTTCAGTGTATCCGGCCTCAGCAGAAAGAGGTGACAGCAGAGAAAAGAGGAAGAGAAAGAAAGAAAGAAGTCTTTAAATACAGTGTTTGACTGTGACACTGCCGCTGCTCTGACACTGCAACCCCCAGATAAATTTGCAAAGTGTGTTTCCATCAAACATGACCCCGCTGCTCGCCAATTATCTCTCCAGGACTGCATCATTTCAGCGGCCGGGGTCGACCCCGTCTGTCAGCCACTGTCTGTCCTCCTAGCTGATGGGGGCAAGGGGGATGTAAAAGCATGTCTCCATTGGCAAATAATCACTCCCAGAAAGCCTGCAATCTGTGAGGTCGGAGGTCGCAGATTCCATAAACAGACGCCGCTTGGCTGTCAGGGGTGGACCTCCGTCACCTGCGCCTTGCAGCAGATGAAAGCCTCTTTGCTTTCTCTCATGGAGCTGTTGTTTTCTGCCTGCCTCATGACCGAAGCAGGTGGACAGCTCGGAGATTCAGCGCCGCCTCAGGCTCGACCTGCTCACACTTTCACCAGGAGCAAATCTGCCTGAGGTGGACCGCAGACCTGAACAGGTTTCATCCACAAACACCTCGACCTGCTGGGGAGATGATAAATGATCCTTTAAATTACATGTTGAGGAACTGCAAAACAACAGATTAAAGTGCCACAGGCAACAGGATACAGTTTACAAACAACTTAAAGATGATTCAGAAATACAGGTCTACTGATGGTGGATTTTAAAGGTTTTGATATAATAATGATGCTCATGTCTGATTGATTGGATAATATCACCCCTCTAAATCCTGAAAGCAATTCAACACTGTTGGAAATTAACAGTTTTAGGGCTTTTACACACTGGGGGCATGATGGATAAATGACACAAAATTGTATTTGCCTGCAAATATTTCGCACCAAAACTATTTGGGAATTTGTGACAGTTGTGACACTTTAAAATGTATTCACACCAGGCTGTTCGACAGAAACAGAAATGGATTCAACATCACCTGGAGCCTCATCTGCAGCCTGTGTGTCTCCATCTGTCTGATCCAGTGTCTTTTGTTCCTCTGGGTCTATGTCCAGTGTCTTCTGTTCCTTTAGGTCTATGTCCAGTGTCTTCTGTTCCTCTAGGTCTATGTCCGGTGTCTTCTGTTCCTTTAGGTCTATGTCCAGTGTCTTCTGTTCCTTTAGGTCTATGTCCGGTGTCTTCTGTTCCTCTGGGTCTATGTCCAGTGTCTTCTGTTCCTCTAGGTCTAT
>JAPQRN010000002.1:3732165-3754123 GCA_037367275.1 Coranthus polyacanthus
ATAATCTAGTTGTTTGTCGATGCTGCTTAACACGTTGTCCTTCACTTCATTATCTTCATCAATTTTGTGTTTCATGCAAAACCCTGTGGCTTGAAGTCAACATATCCAGGTCCATCATTGTTGTTGTGATCCAACATGCTTCCTGCAACGTGATCGGTTGATGTGTTTTATTCACAGGGTGAATCAACTCTGTTCCGAAAAAAAAAAACTTGAAAGTACTCATTACTTAAACAGCTGTTTGAAAAAAAGTGTTTAAAATCAAAGTGGAAAACACGCATTTATGATTTTTTTAGATGTAAATAGGTTGTACATAATTGTGAAATGCCTAAGACGAAAAACCACTCATCCAAAGGAATTTTATTAGTTAGTTTTGCACTTTTATCAGGATATTTCTAAGATGCATCATCCTTTAGAGCTGCAGTAGTGTTTTATGTTCTCATTAAATCACCAACAAAAGCCAAAGAATTCACATTTGACCTCATAAGATGTATCAGTTCTTTGCTTTACGGAGCCTTTAACTGTAGTGAATAGCACTTCCCGTTCTTTTCTCTGACTTAGAAAGACAGCGAGTGGGTTATTTGTCCAATTATATGATGTTAATATGATCAAAGCCCTGTCTTGGTTGAATTCAGAGCTTCTTTTTTTTTACACGTTCACCCATTAGTATAGTCTAATTAGGAGTTGAAAGGACAATAGGAGCTTTAATGAGTGACATTATTTGCTGCGCATTCTGGACTCTTTTGGTTTACTGGAAGCAGTTTTTCACAAAACATTACCCATGCAGCAAACACTAACACTGGAGTGTTAATTATGGGCCACCAGAGGAAAAAATAAAAGTGCAACCACACAACAGAAAGAGGATCAAAGAGCTTATTTACCGAGGAGTCAGCGTGCTTCAACAGGAGGTAAGAAGATCAACAGAAAGTCACGCAGCTCATCTGATGTGGCGCTGAGTCGAGTGGGTAACTAGCAGTTCATGGCCGTACGATTATCCTGCTGAGGGGCCGCTGGGTGATTATAGCCTGTTGCCCCAGCCGCGGGCTGTCGAGCCTCATTAATACAGCTCTGAAGGTGGGCTAATTGGTGCTTAATTACTGTAGTCGGCCCACCAACAGTCAGCACGAACAGCTGCACCCAGTGAAGAAACAAAAAGGAGGAAGGGAAAAAAAAAGACCAGAGGGATGAATTAGCAACCAGAGACCAGAGACAGCGAGCCGTTCAAAGAGCGTTTGTTCTGTAATTGTGAGAGGAAGCAGGAGGAGGGCGAACACGCTACGGCAGCTCATCGGGACAAATAGCAAAGACGTGAATTATAGATTTCCACAAGCTCCCTCTCTTTCCCTCTCAGCGTTCAGAAACAGCACCGCTCATGAAATGTTAAGAGGACAGATGGCAACAAAAAAACAGCACACGACAAACAGGAGCGGGAGCCTCAGCACTTCGACTGTACGTACATACAATGAGAGAGCGAGCAGGAGAGATTAGAGAGGCCCTGAACACCGGCAGCCTCCAGATAAGACCTGCAGACCCTTTGCTTTTCTTTGTCCTGCCTCTCTGATTACTGCACTCAGACACATTTCATTATGCAGGCCAATTTGTGGGGAAAGTGTTTATTTGGCAGGAAAGTGAAAGAATTGATGGAAGTGGTGAGTCAAAGGAGAGGGGTTGAGGCGCCGGGCTTGTTGACAGGTGTTTTGATTTGGCTATTTATGGTGTTAAAAAAATGAACAAAAGAAAGAAAAAGAGGACAACACAGCAGTCTGTGAGTCCTTTGATGTACAAACTACCTCTAATTCACTGTAGTGTCATAAATGACATGTATTCATTTCCTGGTATTTCATGCATCACTAAGTGTTTCTCTGCTATCTTTTGAAATCAGTTTCATTCATTCATATCCCAAGTATTCATTAAACAGCTTGTTTTTTTATTACTACAAATCATTATTTTCATTGTATTTGTCTTACATTGTTTTTGTATCATTTACATCACATTAACATAAAAATATAGACATACGATAATAATCATTTTCTAACAGGCTTAATATTGAAATATAATTATCACTTTGTCACATGTAACATACACATATCAGTGATAATAGAGAACACTGATATTAGCCTCATGAAAGTTAGGGCAGATCCACAAAAGGATTGTGCAGCTTTTGCGGGCGCAAAGTCAGTGCAAATGAAACAAAAATATAGCGTGTAATTCACAAAGCACCTGCAAAGGGTGGAACTCACTACAGAATGCTCTGCCAAGCAGTTGCCATGTTGCACGTGTCATTTGCATCGATAAATAAATTAGGGGATATTCATATATTCGGCACAAAATCATCACCTTTCTATGCAAGGATGCCTCATTGCAAAAACCATGTAAATCATGAAAGACCTGCCCAAATTGCTACACGCACTTTAGCTGGTGATATTAACACATGCTGAAAGCTGGTGTTAACTGAACACTGACTCATCTCTCACTCACTGCCTTTATCTGTTTCTGTTGTCAGTTTCTGAGGTTTGAATGATATTGAATTTGTGTTTAATGATATCAAGAGTGGAATCCTCAGTTAGATATTGGAGGGATCGGGTTGGTATGGGTGTTATCTCAGGATTTCGGGTACTTCAAAATAAAAACCACAGATGGAGATCAGACTGCTTTACTAAAAACAAAATCTTTTGTGAAAGAAATGGATTGAAATAGATAAGATTGTGGGCACAAGTGGTGCACAATTCCCTCCTCATTAGCAGGCATAATCCATTCTTTGTGGATAAAGCCCTTAGAGCATATGGAACATATTTCATTAAAGTTGAATATATGGAATGAAAATGTGAATAAATCAAGTAAAACATGAACTTACTGAATGAAAGCTAGAGCATGTGGAATCAAACTTGGAATGAAACTTAAATATATGGAATGAAATCTGACATCAACAAGGCACTGGTTCCATTTTGTATTTGTGATGTGCAATATTATTCCATACACATGTTGCTGCAAGAAATGACAAACATATGACAATATAACTAACACCCTGATGAATACTTATACAGGCCAAAATAGCACTGGTAATGGCATTCATTATTAGAAATGTATTCACTGTTTCAAGACCAAACATAGTGGCTCTGCAGGACGGACCTGCAGGGTCCTGTTTATCAGTTCACACAGCTTCTACCTCAAAGGACTTCTCCACAATACCTACAATCTATGCATGACTTTCACTGCATGTAATCCATATTTGTTCAAAAAGTAAGAAAGGATAAATGAAAATAATCACTTGTGCCAATAAAAAAACAAGATCTTGAAGCAAAACTTGGAATATTAAATGATAAAAAATATACATTGATTTCAAATATGCAGCAATGAAACACTCAATGCATGAACTAGCACAGGGAATAAGGGCAGTGATACAATAGTGATGTGAAGAAAAAGAGAAATTAGAAATAGGGATTTTTGATGATGAATAAACATTAATTGAGGAATACCTGGGATACTGAATGATAACCATGATGTATTGCAAAGAATGGAAAGTAAGAGGTCAGTAGGTTCACATCAGAGCAGGGAAATAAGTGTTCATTCTCCATCTGCACAGATATATGTGTTCACTACTGTACTGCAAACAGTGGACTAATTACGTGCAGATCTCCAAAGTGCGAACGACCAGCCGAGGGTCACGCAGCATTACGTGTTATTACAGCTCCTATGGCAACAATTTACTGCAGAGAACATGCTGCTGCATTCACTGTAATGAGAAATCCATTTGTGGACAAGGCAACAAAGCCCTCAATTACCACCAGCACAATTCCAATCAACTGAATGTACATTTCTCCAGCAGCGGCTGGAGCACAAACCCCCCCTTCACCATCCCTAACCTCATATAAACTCCACAATATTATTTTTGACAAGCCTGCCTCTGAATCGCATTAAAGACTTCCCAGATTATTATTACAAATGTAAAATTACATCAGCTCGTCCCCTGGCTGCTGCCGCTCTGATGTGCACTGATCACTGCGTTCTCAAGAGCATCTTCCTTCGGATTAGAGGTGCCACTGTTCATAAACTCATCAAAGCACAGTGAGCTGCGAGCCTCTCAAAGATAATGAAAATGCGCCGACAATAACACCGAGGATTAGAATGACACTGTGTGTGAAGGAAGAAGAAGAAAAAAGAAGGAGGTGAAAAAAAGAATGTGATACTGCACATTCTCATGCAGGTTAATGCAATGGAATCACATCGAATCCCTCCTCACATGATACAGGTGATGCTGCGGTGAAGCGGGGGGTCGGCGATCCAGCGCTTCAGTCTGGATCATTAGGTCAAAAGTGGCAGGTTTCTGTGGTAGGCAGACTAATGGTGTTATTAATAACCACAGTGTGAAATCCAAAGCGGCTGAGGTGGAAACATCAGCGCACCGCTGTGATCATCATGAAACGCAGAGGCAGAGCAGCTCTGTCAACAACCGTCAGACCACAGAGAAGAAACACAGACACACAAATGTGTTTGATCCAGAGCGAGATTTCTCCAAATGTGTCAGTCATATCACCGCAGAATCTTTTGTGAAGAATAATTTTTCCCCGAAGGATGATTCCCACTCATTTTAGTTTTTTGTGTTTCCTCTAATGCAAAGAGTTACACGATGCTTAAAGCTGCAGGAGACAGAAACCAGGGGAAGAAATACCAGAATTTGAAAATGCCTCCTCTCTGTCCAAATCAGACGACTGAATATAGAGATAGATGGAGTCATAGAGGAGGGCAGCAGAGGCGCATCTGACTGAATCTTAACCGTGATTGTAATTAAACTTGTCAATCACATTCACTCTCTGGAGCAGCTTTGCTCAGACAAAATCTTGCGTCTCGTGGCAGATTTTCATATTCCTATTATTTTTTGTTATATTTTAGTATATTTTTCTATTTTATTTCAACGTTTGAATGGAAAAATCTGTATTTTTTTTTATAGCGAGTGGAATCGAGTGTTACTCTAAGATACATTACTCTCACCTACTATGCTTGAGAGTTATTATTTCCTTTACTAAAAATCTACTAAAAACGGACTCTAATGAGGGTGTTTTGGAGGTGGATGGAATTCAAATGGTTGCAATCTGCAACGTTGCCACTCGAGGTCACCAAGTATCACACACCTGAAGCTTTAACTTGTCTCACAATCATGAGATCAGGTGTCTAATTTATTTTTCTTTGTTGAATGCAATGCATTTCTGTAGGTTAGAGGTCTTTGCAATTGTTTTAAAATCACCAAACATAGCTGTTAATAATCCTATCAGTCCTCTGTGTTCCTTTTTTTTTTTAGTTATTTTAGTCTCGATGTGAACTGCTTTTTAAATTAGGCCTGTGTGTGATGTGTTTTGTAGAAGGGCGCCTGACATGTTGACCAAAAAAAAACTGTGTGATTAAGCCACTGACGTTACTTCACAGGTTATTATTGAATAGTTAATTACTATATGTGGACAGTTGCCTCATATAGCTTAGACATCAGTACTGTTGTCATGGTTACATGTAGGTTAATATACCTGCAGCACTGATCTGAACAGTGTGTGAAGTTTCAGGTGGCTCTGTTGTAGGTATACCGGCCAGACAATCAGCAGTTGTCTCGCTATATTTATCCGGAACTTGACGATATGCTGAGTTAGAATTTTGTTGTTCTTTTTTTTGTCTCTGGCTCGTGATGCTGCCCACCTGCTGCTTCCTGAATGATTTTGCCTCCGGACTCAAACATGAAGAGGGAAAGTGAGCAGCGCTGCTCTCCTGGAAGACAAACACACTCATTACTCCGTGAGGCCGATAAAACAACTCCAACTAAAGTGTCCACTCAACAGACTCATTTCTGAGCGATCATGGCGAGGTCGAGGGCCAAGGTGGCGAGAGCTGCTTCTGCTTTTGTCTCCTCTCATTTCCTCAGAAAAACCAGTGAACAAAAAGAAAAAAGAAAAAGAAAAATCAGACACTCGGAGCGGGATAGTCCCAGCCATTAACTGCTGGCTGATTGCTTTGTGCAAAAGGTGCCCGAAGAGCGAGGGGAAGGAAATTAGGGAATAATGGGAGGGAGTAATGAAAGAGGATGAAAACTGGCAGCCTGGCTCAACAGGCACAGCTGAAAGAAAACCAAAGCAGAAGAGACAGAAGAAGGGAGAAAAAGTCTGAATTAGAATAGTGATTCTAATTTCCAGACTGCAGGGTGACCAGATGTAGCCCAGATTTTTAAACATTTATCCAAACATCCTGCACTTTGTCCTAAATTTACACTGAATGGAAGAATGGGATGGAAGTGAGGTTTGGGTAAAGAGGTGAAAGCTGTTTCTTCACATAAAGAAGAGGGCGGGCATTTCAAAATTCAGACAAAAGACAAAAGTGGGAGGAGTTGCTGGTAATTAATAGTTTTTTCATGATATGAATGAATGAATGGAAGTGTTATTGTGAGCTCTTTCTGCTGCCAAAAGGACACAAGTGAATTCTTAATCAATATATCAAAAACCAAAGGACTTAATTCTAAAAACACTGAACCAGGTGGCGCCAAATGGGTGTTATGTACACTTACTTATTATGAAGGATAAATATTATTAACTCAGTTAATCATATTTACTCTGTATTTTTTTTTATTTCAAAGACAGCTGTAGTGTCTTTTCAATCGCCCATCTGGGCAGATGGTTAATTGCCTTGTATTAGTGTTGTAGCCAGAATGAAACAGCTAAACATTCTCTTTCACAATTTGCCACATGATTTCAGTTTGATTAGATTTAGGTTTAAAAGCAACTTGGTTAAGGTTAGAGAAAGGGTTGTGGGACGGGCCAAAATAAGAAAGAAATGCGTTAGTCCAAAAACTTTGGTGTGCCACCACAAACTTGGTCCATGTTATCAATTTTCAACGTCTAAGGACTTACACTGACCTCTGTCTGGTACCATGTGCTTTGAAAATTGACACTATGGGAGTTCCCCATTCCAGGGTGTTGCTCATGACCCAGCAGCAGAATGTGACGATTTGGGAATATGTGCACAAAGTCAGATGAAAAGATCAAACTATGATCAGATTGTTTTGGATCTCCTGTAAAGTTGGTGAAATATTACTTGCCTTACTATAAAATACAGTGTTGGTAAACATATCATAACTGAGAATAAAAAGTAATACATTTCATACACATAATAAAGATTCAAAGGTGAAGTAAAGCTGAGGGTTATGAGTTGCACCTACATTTCTACAACAGTAACAAAGGGTCCAAACCGTGTTTTATTGCTTCACACATTGTCAACTGCAGTCCATTTCACATCCACCACTTCACTGGTACATTTTACAGTAAAAAACGTAGACATAAAATGAACTTAGATTTAACTTAACTTAACAAAGTTAACTTCACAAAGCAACTTACAGTTTTATCTGAATATAAACATCCTTGGAAACATTTGATTTAAGGTAAGCACACAAGTCAACATATTAACACACACGTTGTTGTTTTTGTAATTGGATATGATTTCATCTTAAACTCCAACACAAAAAACCACAAATCCATTTTTTGGGGCCTGGGTACCAGTAGTTTCTGTCAACGTTCCAGTGCTTGAAGTGGAAACGTAAATGCCCACATTCCAGCAAATCATTCGTTGTTACTCTGTTGTGCGCATTCACACCATAAACGTATTTAATCAAGGTGACATCCATCTATAATTAACCATGTGCATTGTCTGTGTTGTGCAATAAACTCATCAGGGTGGGATGCATTTAGTTCCTTGTGATCCTGTTGAAATCCTCAGAATTCCTCTTCTCTCTGACAGAAAACAAAGGCCAACGTTATTTTCGATGTGTTCTTGTGTTTTTCACACTAAGTTTTGTCAGTCAGTGGGTGTAACTGCAGTACTTTAGTGTGCATACTCCATTAAACAAAAAGGATTATTAAACTACATTAAGCCCACATTTTGGCTTTTTTACACATTTTGTATTGACTGAAAAATATTCTAAATGTTGCCAAATCCAGTTTGCTTTTCACCCGTGCCAAATCCCATCATGCTTTTCATGATGATTTGGCATTAGTGACTGCCAATACTTTCTTAAAAATAAAGAAAACCTTTTTTATACAGATTAGATTTACTGCTATTTGATTAAAAGGTAAAAGTTACCCCGATCTGCTTTTTTTTTGCTTGTGTTTGGATCATTCTGACTGTTCAGCCCCCTCTTCTTCTTCCTCCTCCTCCTCCTGCAGGTTTAAATTAGCATCCCATCTCCTGCACTCTAGCGTGTGATAACACATCTGATCTGAGCCAGCGAGGAGTCAGAATACTAAATGTGTGAGTCTGTGTGTCGCTCTGAGGAACAGCAGAGCGCTGCCAACCCATGCTAGGTAATCTCTCCTCCCCTCTTCTCCTCACCCTGTCTCCTCCTCAGCTGCCCCCCAAAACACTGCAAAAAATATCCATTCTCTCTATTACTGATCTCCGAGAAGCTTATTTCTCTTACATTAAGTGTAAGAATGAGGAGGGCGCAATTGTGTTCCTTTAGAATTTTGAAGGTGATTGTGTATTAAAGATACATATGAAGCTACCAACGCAATATGATACGATTCACCTCTAGTGCGACGCAGTACGATTCGAAATGATTCACAATGCGATTCGATGCGATGCAGAAAGAATGAGATGCTGTGCAGTTCTATATATAGTTTCATTTGATTTCTCTGGTTCTTCTTAAGAAAACCGTTGTTAATAAATTGACAAAAAAATGAGTTTCTATAGAACTGCAGTATCCGCTAACTGCTCGGTATCTCATTCACACTGTTTTTTTTTACTTCATTTGACCCTTTCAAAAACTTAAAGTTAAAAAACATTCTCTGACAAAAGATAAAAATGAACCCAGGCCTGGGTCTCACCTTAAACCACTTATTGTTTCCTGTTCTGTTTCCAGTTACACATTTATGACACGACTCAAACTCAAAGCACCCGAAAGCTTTACTTAGTCGCATGAGAATTGTTGACTGACAGCAGTGGAGTTGACAAATGCGTGGAGCAATAATTTAGGCAGGAGGGATCAATCTGCTGGTGAATATTAAACTACTGGTCACAGATTATTAATCGCATTTCTAAATAATAATGCCACAGGCATATCACAAGGCTTTAGAAACAATGGAACAGTTTCATCCCAAGTTGTATCTAATGCACACTTTTTCAGTCAGGGAACTTGCACTTTTAACTTCTATGCTGATGCATCTATTCTTTGTGCTTTTATAGGAAAAATTGTAACTATAATAAAATATCTTTTGTGACTCAGTCCTAAGGGAATATGCATAATAGTTTGTTGTTTGGTCTCATTTATTTCGGCTCTGTCCCCAGACTTCAGGTCAGGATGGTTTCCACACACTTTTCACTTTTGCAGTTGGTCAGAATCAATATACCAGTAGTAAATAATAGATAAGAGGCTCATTCCAGATAAGCCAGACCTGCGCAGATGCAATCGCTGTCGATTGCCACACAATGCATGTCAAATTTGTGTCCAACTTGATTGCGATTTGCTCTGACGTCATGACAACGGTAACCTTGTCACAAAAAGGTTTTGGAGCTAGACAATCACAGTTTCTCAAAGGAAAATGTGGGGAAAATTGATTATTATAGGTGAGGGGAAGAGAGTGACCAAATTTACAAAATATTCCTATATATTATATATAACATATTTTGCCCTTATTCCAAAAAAGACTAAATTCCTAATCAGATGTTTACATGACTAATGAAAATTAGTATTCCACTATAATTCCTGTAGATTAAAAGCAGGGTTTTCCATTGTGAACTCCCTCTTTCATTCCTCCAAACACCTTCTCGAAAAGGTCCTCTTGTCCATATTTGCTCAGATCCAAAAACTTGTTCATATCCTCTTTCATAATGTTTAAAAGTAGGTGTGTTCCTCCTTCCCACCAAATGTAGATTTTTCTGTCTGTACTCCAGATGTCGCAACCTGCAGCAAAGCACCAATATTCTGAATGTGCTGTAAACATGTCCAAAGAATCCTCAAAAATACAGAAGAATATCAGCATATCCCACATGTCTTAGATGGAAAATGCTCCTTTTGGAAAAAGGCCTAATTCAGAATGTCCGTCCAATATACTTCTCCAAATAAGACAATAGTTGACATTTAAATCAACGTATCTACATGTTAAACTATTTTGTAGGATATATTATTGTCTTTATTCTTGTTTGAAGATCAACATTTAAAAAAGATTCCTAAAACAACAAAACTAATCAGGTGGCATGTCTATAAAAGAGAGTCATATTTTAAAGGCTCCCACTAATGGACTGAGTGAGCTGTAAAGATGGACATTTTTACCAGTGCAGCGCTAACAAGCAGCTCGGGGAGCACAAGGAGAAAGCAAATCAACAGTTTGATTTACAAAATGCTGCGCTTGGACAAGATGAAGCCATTATTTGAGCTGGATGAGCGTCTAAATGCATGCGGCGCGAGGAGGAGGAGGTGGCAGGGGTTAAGGTCGAAGCAGGAAGAGTGTCGATATCACAGCGGCAATTACTGCTTTATAAATGGGCCTTGTGTCGCTGTGAATGAGCAGCTCCATCAATCTGCCCTGACAGCGCACTCCTTAGCCCGTCACTCCCGCTTCTGCCCGCAATCTGTAGATTTCAACTTAGCCCAGAAATTGATAATCCGATTCAGGCGTAACCTGGTTAGCTGCTGAATGTGCTGGAGGAAGAGGAGGAGGAGGCTGCAGCAGACTGCCAGCTCAGCTCGAACACAGCAGGAAAAAAATACCCATCATGCCATAGTCCTGTGGGGTTTTAATGTCAAGGTGCAAAACATTTGTAAAGATATCTCATACAGCTCCAATTCTGACTGCATTTTCAGAAAAATTTGCAAAATGAAGTGCAAGTTAACGTTCGTCTCTGGAGATGAACAGTAGGTGGCACTGATCTTCTGTCCAGAGAAGTACACTATAAAAGTGATTAAAAGAGCAGCAGCGGAAGCCGAAGACATGGAGCTCCTGGTGATGCAGATTGGTGGAAATGGATGGATGGATTTTCAACAGCGAATAATCCCAGCTCAGAAGTTCCTTGAGGTGATCATTCATTCATTAAGGCTGTTTCCGTTCAGCATCTTTTACACTCGGACTCTGTTCTGTGTTTGTCACAGCACAGAAAAATCTGTTATGAACCACCCAGCCAAATTTGAAAAGTAATAGTATGGTTTCAAAATCAGTATTCTCCACACCCACTCATGAAAACTGAATTTTTTAAAGCAACTAATTATAAGACTGTAATAGAATCAGACCATAGTGGATGTTAAAATCCAGAAGGAAGCAGCTTAAAGACTGTGGAATTTTTACAGTCTTATAGGTTTGTTGGCATGGATCTAATAAACTTGTATGCATTCCTATTGGTTGTTTAGTATATATACATCCTAGCCATAGACTGTATATAAAGATGGACATCACAGCACTGTTTCCTCACATTGTGCAAAAATAAAAACAAAGTCCGGCATCACTGAAGCCACCATGTTGCCTGTGCGAGGCGATATGGAGCCAGAGTCTGTGCAGTAGAGATGCCTGATTGGTCATTACAGCTGTCACCCATGTTTTTTTATAACATCAAATGAACAAACTGATCAGAAAGATGACAACTTGAACTAAAACCAGTCTCATGGAATAAAAGATAGAAATCACCTTTGGGGAAAAATGTATCAGATGTGTACTTATGGTTTTTTAGTTTGGCCAAAGTCTCAAAGAGTCTAGAATAAGGCAGAGTGGGCAGGATTTAGGACCTATAGAGAGTCAAAGTCCCACCATTCACCTGTGCCCCATGGGACCTTACTTTGGAAGGAACATGAGTGGTGGTCAATGGTGAAAGACAAATCATTTTTTGATCCCATTTGAATTGCACCATGATCTACACATATGATGTTTGTCTATTTAAAGTAGAATTTTACGAAAGTCATGAAAGTCGCAGTTCGTTGTAAAGGTAGTAAAGTAACATCTAGTTTTGCGTGAAATGGCTCAGTGGACTGCATCTCTCATCTCACATGGTGTGTGTCACCAACACCAAAACAACAGCTACTGCAGTATGAAAAAGTGGGGGTACAGGGTCAGATAGAGATGTTTGGCTACCATGACATCCATCTCTATATCCAGTCTATGGTCCTAGCAGCGGACACACTGTGAGGTGGTAATGCTAAATTTTTGATATTATCATTTTGTCCAAGGTTGCCTTTGTTCGCAAGACCAGGACAACAAACCTCCGTCACTGTGTGATGTAGGACAACCAAAGATATTGCTACGTTTTCTCATCCTTCGCCTGGGACCGTCTAAAATCGCACAATGAATACCCAACTTAAGGATGGGAAACTAAAAAACACCAATTGTTGTTAAACCTTGAAGACGATTTTCTGTCCAGCAGCGGCATTTTTTTGTACAGTCACACATGTTTGATCCACTGGAGCCACAGTCCAGTTAAGAGCTACAGAACACTGATCTACATGAGAATAAACCTCGTTCCTCTCTATCTGCAACACAATAGGCATTTCTTTTTCCCATTTCTGCAAGCTAAATAACTAGCTTTGTAAAGATCCATTTTCACTCTGCTGATTTGCTAAAAATTAGTTTTGAATGGTGTGTTCTGTCTACTGCAAACGAAACCTGGACACTGTGGTTCACCTTTGGCTCTGTATAAACCCACTGAAGACACTTGAAGCACAGCAACATATAGGCTGCGAGTACAAGGGTTATTTTCAGAAAATAATATCTTATATTCAGTCCACACTTTTGATCATTTTTCAAGTGGTGAAAAGATAGAATCTTCTGTGATTTGGGCCATTTATATTTGTACAGTATGTCTGTAGCAGTGCTGATTCCAGAACATTGATAAAACAACTGCAACAACAATGAAAATGCATAATATTTATAAAGTTGGAGTTAGTTCCTTGGTCAGCTGATGCCAAAAGTCATTTAATGTATGATAACTAGCACTTATAATCAGTCCAGCTTATCTCACTTTAATTCATTTCCTGACACAATCAGGATAGTAAAACGTCGGCACATCTCTTCTCACGTGACGTCATTAACATCCTCTTTGCAAATCAGACATTGTAGGTATTTTATGTTGGATGCAGTAACTTATGAGTCAGTATTTACCCAATGTAATGCAATTATTGTCATATTACAAGTTAAATGAGTTTGTCACTAACTTATTCTTTATTCTTTATCTGGTTACTTGACATTCTCACTCACTACTTATCACATTCTGATGCTTGGTCAGGGCATCACATTTTGATGCACAAGGTATCGTTAGTTTTTGACAGATGTGGAAGGCATAATTTTTCGACACATGCTACCCTGTTTAGATGTCTAGACATGCGCCAGTCACAATATGATTACCTCAAGGCATTCCACAAATTCAGATTGAGACTATACAGAGAAAAAACCCAGCAAATCCTCCAAGAGCAAGCCCAGGTTGACAGAAAGACTTCTTTTACAGAAGGAAAAACAGAACCAGGCTCCGGGTAGGCGGCCATTTGCCTTGACAAGCTGGGGTTAGTGGAAAGGCATAGAGGAAGAACAACAAACAACACAGACACTGGAGGAAACACTGGGCAGATTGGATCCAGAACCACACATCGGGAACGTACAGATCCAGATCCAGAGATACCTGTAGAAAGGAGCAGGAAGAGAGAGGACAGAGAGGAAACAACACAAAACTACAGGAAAGGGAAGACACAAAGTTAGTAACATGTGCATACATGCAGAGAGTTAGAGAGAGATAGAGGATCAGAGATGCTCGATGCGTCACTGTCCCCCGGCAGACTAAGACTATGCAGCTAAAACTAAGAGGTGGTTCAGGATCACCCGAGCCAGCCCTAACTATACGATTTGTCAAAAAGAAACATGGTCTCTCCTGTGTATAAGTCCACAAACTTTGGTGTTCTGCCACCACAACCACCTCCTACTAAGGTCTTTGCTATTTAACATCACCTGGTCCATGCCATCATTTCCAACATCTGGATTTACGCTGACTTCTATCTAGTTCCCTGGGCGTTGAAATGGACAGCAAGTGCTCATGACCACACACAAAACATAAAACAAGCACATACAAGTCTCAACAAGAGCATGTTCAAGACAGGTAAGAGTAGGTTATATGACGTTATTAAAGTAGGTTCAGGAACAAAGACCACGCTTCACATAGTCTAATTTCCCATGCCTACCTGTACAGGTGTGTCTAACACCTTTTCTCTTCCATTTGTCTCAGTTCTCAAAATTCTCAAAAGTTCTAGATACATACACCCCCATTCAGAGTCTCTTTCACTATGTTCCTAAATGCCGAAGTCCACTTCCACATCATCTATCTTCAATCATCCCAACCCCCCTTCGACCCTTCATCCATCCATTCCCTATCCCTTAGAGCCTGTTATTTAATAAACCAATTGTCATATAATATTATGGCGTGGTCTTTGTTAGTGAAATACTAAATAACACAATATGTCAGGAGTTGCATTCCATCTCATCCATTCATTTAATAAGGTCAGTGAATGGACACATTTCAATGAAAATGATATCCGTGCAGCCCTGCTTTTAACATTTCCTGCCTGGCAATGCTTGTAGTCAGTGGAGACACACTCTAATGCCAGCTGTGAAGAGGCCTTTCCTCTTTCTGGTGGTCAGGGTTTATGTTTCTGGCATCTTCTTCTTCCTCCTCCCCTTCTTCTTCACTGATCTCTCTGTAAAATCACATTTGTGCTACAGCCAGCAGTTAGCATGTTGTGGCTCAGCTGGACGCTAATAGAGTCCTGGCAGCGGCTGCAGAGGCCGCGTCCGTCTCACATCCTGTCGGTCAGGTGATGCATGTTCCACACGGCTGCAGCGTAAAGCCATGCAGAACGCGGAGTCCCGATACACACTCTATATACAAACAAACACAGCCGATCATGTTGCATGTCATTACCGCAGCATCTGGAGGCTGCAGAGGTTCTGATTGGACTCATATTCATCATGTTTTAGAGACGAGTGGAGAGAAGCAGCTGCTGTTAATTCAGCTCATAGATGCTGCTGAACAAACACTCCGCTCACAGCATCCAGCAGGTCAAAACGGAGCATGCTGGGACATTTTTTATTGAGTTTTAGGCAGTGTTCACACCTAACCTGTGTTCTGGGGTTAAATGAAATGTGGTGTGTTCACTCATTCAGTCCCATTTATTTAAACAAGGCTAGGTTCATTCAGGTTAGAAGAAAAATACTTAGGAAAAGTTGTTATTCTGGTTTCACTGTTACAAGCTGCTGCTGACCATTTAATTCATCAATTATAGGTTTTTCTGTTTCGGGCCAGTATTTTATTTCTGCGTTTAAAACACAGAATCTGAGACACACAGATTCAGATGGAAAGTGATTTCACCTCTGGGTTCTTTGTGTGTGTTTTTTAAAGACTCAATTACTGAGCGATCCCATTGGCTGTTAATCCCTGCAGCTCCATTCATTCAGTTTAGGATGAGAGAGCAGAGGATCAATACTGGACTATAGAGGATCGGCCCGCTCCCATTCAGCTGCAGAATGAGGTTCAGATAGACACACCTTTTTCACAACACATGGTTTGACTTGTAGGGGTTACACATAAAATAATCAATGGCTCTGCTACATTTGTGTTTTAATTAGCTCAAAACCCTAAACAAAAGCAGCTAAAAGGAATACAGTCATTTTATTATTTATCCTTTTTTTTTTTTACACTCCATCTACAATCCATCTATTTTCTCACGGGGGGTTGAGTATGTGTCAGCTGATCTCAGTCTGCCAATTAGCACGGTTGAAGTCTGTGTAAAGGAAATTCAGAGATTTGTTTTTAAAGCACATTAGAAGTCAGAAAATGGCTGTTGAAAAATATGTGAAAAGTCTGTGAACGATGTAGTACTGCATTGTGGAGTTAGACATGAAACTGTTTTTCATCAGTTATATGTCCGTGTTAAGAAATGAGAAACTAGAGCCATGACTTTTAATACTGTAATGATACAAAAATTCAAGCTCATTAGTAAGACAGTCACTACACCTACTTGGTGGAGTGCATCAGATGACCACTGCCTTGATATGTGACTGTACAAAATATCTTTTGTTCTACATTCTTTATTGATAACCAGACTTTATTTGGCTCGGTTATTCTTGTCAGTAACACATATTGTTAACTTGCAGACATGGGATAAAGAAATGGCCATTTTGTTGCAGACTTAGGAACTAGGTTGGTTCTCAGGAGGTCAGTGTCGTCTGTTTCTGGATTGGATTCTCTGATTGGCTCTGGTGGATCAAACATGGACAGCAGTACCAGGGCTATCATAGTTAACAAAAAGATTCAAACTAGCAATGAAAATGAACTAATACTACAATGAACAATGCAACACAAACTAAAACAAAATAGAACTGCACATTGTGTTTTCCCACAAGGTTAATATGTTAATATGTTCAAGAATAAAATTTCTTTGCACAATATGAAATATGCCCCGATAACAATGCACACAACCCAAAAACCATAAACCCATAAACTGGTGTTCGTCTATGGATGAAAAGCCAAAAACACGTTGAAATGTGTTTGTGTGGACAAGACCTTATATGCTTGATAATTTTGTTAACCATTCACATTTGTTTTGACAAACTCAGAACATATATTACAGCATAAACAGACTTTATATATGTGCGTGAGTTTGTCTGCATCTTAAATGTACAGTTAAAAATCAAAGCTTTGTGTATACGTCTGCAGAGATGTTAATATATATCCAGGAATAACACTATCAAATATTATTTGCACTAAAAGATGCAAAAACCTGCAAAATTCAATGGCAATTGTACTCCAGTGTGAAGTGTAAAAGATACGGGACTAAAACTGATTTTTGTCCGGACAACACTAATATGAATACTTTGCAAAACTAAGAACTTTACATGGATTTTTAACATGACCATGTGTGTCTTTGATAGGAGAAGACAGAAGGATCATCAGCTCCGTATTATACTTTGAACACACACAGTGACAGTGCACAGACATTATGGAGTCAGAGGGACCCAGCTGGTCGTCCTGCAGAGAGGACGAGCAGACGAAAACAGACGGCCGGTGAGCGGTGGGGGAATCGGAGGGAGACGGCCTCCGGTGGAGCAGCCGTCCCTTCGCCTCGGTCCCACCTTCACCTCGGCCGTGTGTTCCCGCCGCCCGTCGCCGTGCCGATCGTTGAGGCTCGTGGCCGCCGGCTGACGGCCGGTGGGAGGATTAATCGCCGTCGGATGGCGAGGCATCTGCTGCTCGCTCGCCACCAACTGCTGCTGAAACATGATTAAATGGCCTCTTCCAGCTAACATGTGGAGCCGCCATGGCTGCCTGCCTGAATGCCTGTCTGTCTGTATATCTGTCTGTCTGTCTAACCTCCACTCTGTCTTCTTGTTTCCCTGCTTTTCTTTTAATGTCAGACTGTTTTTCTGGCTCACTTCACTTTCTTAGGACATGTCTACTTTACAGTCACTTTTTTCTGCTGCAGGGTTATCTTTAACAAAAACTAAGATTAGCAGTAAAAAAGTTATTTTGTTTACTGAAATAAAAATAAGAAACCACACATGGTCAGACCATGCATGCATATATTTTTCTAAACAGATTTTTTTCCCTTCCAGTAAAAGAATTCTGCTACCTTAATTTGATCAAATATCTCCATACACATGAGAACACTCAGTTACACAACTCTTAGACAAATTGTTTTTTCTGGTGGACTTTAAACAGTGAATCGTTTTGTGGATCAGGTACTATTTGGCACAGCAGACACAGAGGCTTTTGTCTGTGGATTAAGGTAAGCAGCATTGCCAAGTTAAATTGGAAATCTGTAATTGCTAGGGCTAACCAAACGCATTTATTTTAGAGACCTAAAATGTCATTTGCAAGTGGACGAGAGGCCAAAATGTAGAGGAAAGGGGTCATTTTGCAAAAGTGTGGATATAGCAAATGAAGAAGCACAAAGAACAATGCAACACAAACTAAAACTACATAGAATTCATTTCAAGTAAAATGAGCTTTCTTTTCATTTTCCTACTTGATTAACACTGTGGATGCACCTTATCCACATAAAAAGGATCTTTCTACATTATTCTTTTTCAGCTTCTATAAATTATATAACACCTGAAAAGCTCCAACTAACACTGAAACTGACAATTTCCCAAAATGAAACTCCTTTGCGCACTTGTTAAACTTAATCAAAACCAAACTGAGAAACTAAAAAAAAATTCAAACTAATGAACATGTCTAAACTAATAATTCTGCTGAAGCCTGATTTGTTATCCAACCACCTCAACAAACAGGCGACATAAGCAACTAAAGCATCCAGTAAATTCAAAAATGGCTCTGCCTCCCACAAATGACATTTACACAGAACTAAACACGTATTCAGTTTTACAACGAAAAAACCTGAACATTAGTAGTGGGCGGTTCGGTCCTCAATACCACAAAAAAATAACTGTAATAACCACCTCTGCAGAAAATGTTCTGATGTCGTCTCGTGTGCGTGCATTTGTCATGTTCAAGTCATGTTTACAACCACACACAGCTCTGTGTGTCTCTGCAGCTGTTGTGTGCTCCACATGTACAGAACATCCATAGAGCAGTGAACGTCTCATTAGATCATAGTCTGTATGAGCTCATGTTAGCGGTGGGTGGTAATAAAAACGTGTTCAGTAGAAGCACATTAAATATTCAATTACAGTGTTCATAGCACATGGATCTGCTACAGAACACAACGTATTAATATAATAATCAACGTTGGGGCTAATGTGCTAAAAATACATCAGTGTTCCTCAATTCAGTAAACTCATTGCCACTATATTTAATGAAAACTAAAACTAGCAGGAAAAAAATGCAAAAACTAAAGGCAAAGTATGTAATATTTATGTAATATTTATCTATGTAGACTCTCAGTCATCAATTCTGACCCAGTGTGTGGTGGTGTATTTTCCTGCAGAGACCCCGTCCTCTGCCTGGATTTTATCTTCTTCTTGTTTTACTGTGTTCACGATGTTTCTGGGCGTCGACTTTCGGACAGTGTGTTTGCATATCCAGCCAATAACAGCATTTCGCAGCATTTGTGGGCGGAACAATATAACAAAGCGACTCCGGGCTCTTTCGGTTGTATTTTGCCTCTAGAATATTCCCTAGAGTTTTGCGAAGGTGTGTTGTGTATATTTGTGATTTTACTTTATGCACAATCAGAAAAAAAACGTTTTAGTTTTCTATTTCACTGCTTTTTGTCTCGCTCGACCACCACTGCTCTCTTCCTCGTTCACTGAGTGGAGAGGAGGCGGAGTTTGAACAGTTCTGTTTACAAACGTAAGCGAAAGATGTCACATGCTTTGCCTTTAAATAAAAAGTACAATGAACAATGTAACACAAACTGCAGATAAAGTCAACTTCATTGTTAATGTTAATGACGCACAAGAATAACGCCACTATTAATGTCTTTTACAATATGGGAGCTTTAATAAACACTGGTTTTGTGAATCGTATTTGTTGTCATGCATTCGTTCATCCCACCTTTTTCCAGCTCCTATAAATCAAGTCTTTCCTCATAGTGAAATATTACCTGGGCATATTTCACCTCATTCTTCAAGAAGAAGCTCGTTTGTAATCTACATCACGAGACAAGTGATGCAGATCACTGAGTCGTGTCACACTAAACTAAATGTTACTTTACTATCTTTACCACAAACTGCGACTTTCTTGATTCAAATTCAATTTTACACAGACCAACATCATATGTGTTGTTAATGGCACAATTCAAACAGGATCACAAAAGGATTTGTCTCTCTATAGACTGTATTATAAGTATTGTACAGAGGAACCTCACCCATTGGTTTGTGAACTGCTGTTTTGAAACCAGTCGTTTGCGTTTTGGTCGCTGCCATGTTGGCTTTCTGAGCCGGAAATGACCACATTTGGACAAAAGGGGTGAAGCAGGAGCAAGAAGGATCAGAGTTATCTGTGAGGGGTCAAAATTTATGACTTAATATTTTTAGAGAGGAGTTCAGTGTAAGTCTATGGGCTTTTTGGAGCAGCATCTAGTGGCCGTCAGCAGTATTACACTTTAACATACCAAACTTTTTCCAAAGTTAGGTCCCATAGGGCACAGCAGGAGGGGAAGAATTTCACCTCTTTATTGAATAAAGAATATGCACATCTCAGCTGTAGATGTGGTTAAGTTACATTAACTAGACCATCAAATCTTTTTGTTTCGCAAATAGTTCAGTATACAGTATAACTCTGTCTCTATCATTATGTTGTTATTGACTTTCAGGTCTTCTGTCTGTCTCTCTGTCTGTCTGTCTGTCTGTCTGTCTGCTCACCGGTCCATCTCCCAGCCCTGCAGCAGCAGCTCCCACAGTCTCAGACTAAAGGTCTCGGTCATCCTCAGAACACAACATGTTTCCATTTGTTCTAACTGGCCTGTTTGTGCTCTCTGCAGCTCTAAACTGTCTGCTGTTTCACCTGCAGAGAGTCTTTCTGTTCTTGGCAGCTGAGTGCACTCGCAGCCTGCAAGGAGTTTACAAAGACACCAACACGACGAAGCAACGGGGCGAGAACACGTCTGTCCTGATGAGAATCACGGGAGGTGGACTTCAGCTGTCTGCTACTTCTAATTTATAGCTAGAACTGCATTTTATTATGTCAGAGAGTTCATCAAACACAGAGTCGTTTCATTTACTGGGATGTGAGATGAGAAGAGAAGTGACAGGCAGGTTAGAACAGGTAACAAAATAGTTATGTTCAGCAGACAATTTTGCAACAACAGCAAACTATGGATAAAATCAAACACTTTAAAGATTAGTTCCAGTCAATTAAGACTCTTAGTTTAGAAGATTTTACATCCAACTTTTTTGAACCCCCAAATACTGAGATGGCCACCCACGGCTAAAAATAACCATGCTTCTAAAATGATGAATTACTTTTTAACTGCTAATTGTATCCTTATGCTTTAAAAACTTAGTTAAAATTGGGTTTTTCAGCTTTTCAGTGGTATCACATATGTCTCGTTTGAACATCCACAGGCTCCATAATGAATGTGTTTATTCCATCACGTTCTGCAGCATTGATTCATCAAGGACACACGTAGTGCCTTCTTCTGAGCCAAGAAACCATATCCCATGCCCCAGTTTGTTCAACATTTAAATATTTACGCTTATTTTGTCCATGACAACATCTTCTCCACTGATCAACATATGTTTTGGTCTTTTAAACCACCAATTAACATATTTTTAGAAATTTAAGCACCTGTTTTTCACTGAAAATGCAGAGGATAATAGTAGAATAAATGTAACTTGCTTCGGGAAGGTTAGATGTTGACAAAAAGTACAACTTTCTAAATTAATAACTTCTTTAGTTTCTGAATGTCTGCACAGAAAAAAAGCAAACACACTTTTACCAAAAATTTTTCCCCCTAAAATTATGGTAAATGCATCCATTCTCAGACAAAGTAAATGTAAAATTGGGAATTTTAATAAACCAAAGAAACGTAAAGCTGTAGGAGTGGAAATCGAGGGAAAAAAAACGGCAGAATTTGAAAATACACACCTTCCTTCTGCAACTCTCTCCTCTCAGTCCAAATCTACAGACTAAATATAAAGATATATAGAGGAACCTGCTGAAAAGAGAAGACACTTTTCCAATCTTCTGTGTGGAGCCACAGTGTAGAGCAGTAGAGTCACGTCTCCAGAAAACTCAAAAACAGTGATCGGTAATTCAACTGTCAATCAGCGTAGATTTTCTACAGCCTGAAAACAGAGTATGAAGGCATTCAGATCACTTTGAATGCAGGGTTGAAAATATGTCTATATTTTGTTTCAATTAATAAAAAGTCCACAATGATGTGTATATATGCTTATTAGCCTATTTTTAAAAATAAATACCGTATTTCCTCCAATAGTGTCCAGGTCTTTATTCCTCTCAGCTGCAGGAGGCACCAGGCCTTTATTTGAAGGAGGCTTGTATTAGAGTC
>JAPQRN010000002.1:3760563-3771713 GCA_037367275.1 Coranthus polyacanthus
ACACACACACACACACACACACACACAGCAGGGGTCCACTACGGTTTGGAGTAGAAAGAGACTCACTGTTGGTTTCATCCTCACCCGTCGCCGTAGTGACCGAGCTTCTTTGATCCTCCTCTCCACTACATCTCTCTCTCTCTCTCTGTCTGCCTATGTGACTCGCCCGCTCCCTCGCCCCCTCTCTCTCTCTCTCTCTGTGTTCTGAAACATAATGGACGGCAGCGAGGCAGGCGCAGCGCTTTGTTGCCATGGCGATGGCAAAGGAACTAATAACCTGGTGGAGAGCAGATAAGGCTGCGAACGGAGAGAGAGGAGAGGGGACGGCTGGATGGAGACACAATGAAACACGAGGCGGAAGGGGGGGGGGGGAGTATTATTACTGTTAGCGTGAGTATTATACACACACTCTGCTGCTGCGTTCACACAAAACACATGATGTATCACTCACAAAACGTCTCCAGCTGCTGCTCCAGGAGCCTCCGCCCTCAGGGGCCCCGAAATCTGTGTGCAGTTTTACTCATAATTTTGTATTTCATTATTATCATGCATTGTCGGTATTACTGTACATGACAAAGGTGTTTTAAAAGCAGCAGACAGGAATAAATTTAAATGAACATGTGCGGTGTAAGGATTTGACTTCATTAAGAGGCATTTTAGTAACAGTGCAGATGGTTGAGAGCTTAAAAACAGAAGCATAGAGAGTATTATCTGACACTCCCACAGTGGACTGGATTTACAAAACGCTCCAAAAAGAATTAACGCGTGTGTTTAATAAAAGCAATATATTGATCTAACATGGTTGTAAAATAGAGCTGCCATTATATGACAAGAAAACCCAGACAGCAAAATCATCCTTAACCCTTCCATGCATGAATTATGAAAAAACTGAGTGGGATTTTTGTTGTTTTTAAGATTTTTATCATTCAAAATTGTCCACTTGTGCACATCAACAGTTTATAATGCACTCAAAGGGGTTATGTTGTTATGTTGATAAAAATGAATCCAGCTATCAAGGGCAGGGGGAAGTCATGAAGCAGAACGCACCCACTGGTCCCAAAATCACCAAATCCACAGACTGCATAGAGTATAAAGAGTGAAACTGATTGTTTACACATCTGTATTATGGCATCACCAAGTTTTTTCCTTCAAACAAAAACTCAAAATAACAAAATAACACTGTGTCTTATAATCTTAACGTGCTGCGTCAACCGATAGTTTACATTATAGCTCTGTTAGCTTAGCTTTTAGACAGAAAACAGCCACAGTAAAACCACTAATCACCTCCGTTTTCCATACCTACTAGTGCAGCTACTGTTGTCAGTAGCTGCACTAAAGATCTGTTTTGAATTGTCTAAACTTCACAAGCTTCACAATCTTCAAACGCACTAGTGGAGAAGAAACGCTGACATTTCAGTATCAAACAAAAGTAAGATTCTTAATTACCGATCGCTGGTGGTCTCACCACTGTAGTTCGATATAGACGTAACATGGCAGCTCCCATAACCGTAATATTTTGGCTTCAATTTTTTATATTCAATCTTCTGATTTGGACTGAGAGGTGAGAGCTGCAGAAGGGATCAGAAGTGTCACGAGTCTGTTTTTTACTTGTTCCCTGTTTTTTCCTAGCGTCCTGCCTGTCAGTCTTGCCCCTGCTCTCTTGCTCCATTTCAGTTCCTTCTGCTCATTTCCCAGTTTGTACCTCCTCGAGTCCTCGCCTCGTCTCCTCCCCTCGCTTCTTAGTCCCTGCCACCCGAGCTGCGAGTCGAGGAGTCGAGGAGAGAGGAGCCGAGGCAACATTCATTTAACAAAATGAGACATCCTTTCCTCTGAGCCGTCATTTAAAATAAATGTTTTTTAAATATGACCAGCATACGTGGAACAGCAGCATCATAGTCTGTTATTTAGTTACAGTTACTGCTGTATTTTATGATGTCAGATGACTCTTCATGTAAACTTATGATTAACTTTTAATTCAATTCACAACGTGGCATAATGTGACAAAACTGTCCCTCCCACTCCTCGACTCGCATCTCGGGTGGGAGGGACTAAGACGCGAGGGGAGGAGTCAAGGCAAAGACCCGAGGAGCTACAACCTGGGAAATGAGAAGAGGGGAAACAGTCGACAAGGCGTCCTGTTCACCATAAATTAATACATTCCTTTCCCTTTTTGCCTTGTAAGTCTGCGTATGGGTCCAAGTTTTTCAAATCATTTTAACCGGAGTCCACACCACAACTACAACTCCAAAGACAGTGGAGAACGACATCATTGGGATCACTTTCACATCGATTTGACGATCGAACACTCGAGAGCCAATCAGAATACACCTGAATTTACCAGGCATGTCATTATAATAATTACAAACATTATCACTCCATGGCGCCTGATGTTATTCTTATAAACAAAAATATGAGCAATATGCAAACAGCTGCAGTGCTGAGCAATTGAATGAACAAGTAATTAAGTGCAGTCAGTGACAGTGAAGGTGTCACTTTCTGACCCTGTTGTGGATTACACTGGCCCTTGTGGATCATTTTTGGTGGACTTTTTGAGATATCCAGCAACACTTGGTGTTGAAATATTTTGTGTAACATGTTTATTTTTGTGTTTAATAACCCCTTTTTTGACTTTTGTTCAGTGTGAGCTTTGTGGATAAAAGGTAAGAAGAACTTAAAGTTTGCATCTGCGCCCAGTTTGTCTCCCGATGTTTAAAACATAGCTATAACCATCACATTCAGTTTTTAGCATTTCATTTTGTGTTGTGCAACTTTACAGTGTTCTTTTTCTAAAATAAATTAGCTTTACAATGTCTTGAATTCCGATTCATTCTTGATTGAGCTCTAAATATAAATATTTTACCTGAATGAATAACTGTATGCATTTATTTATTATGTTAGGATGGTTTTCATCTAAAACCGCACACGTTTATTGAAGGTGTAAGTTGGAAATGAACGTTAAGTGAAATCGCGTGTTTTTGTAGATTGCTCTGAAAAATTATTTCCAAGGTTTCAAAATATTAAATTCATCTTCCCAAAAGGAGCAGACTGAAAGCAGTGAGGCTTCTGATCTGTAAAAAAGTCCTTTCATTTGTTTGTTTTGCAGAGCCATTTCTAACACCTTGTAATAGGTGCACAAACCTGCTGTTTGTATCCAGTCCTTTTGAGTTTCCAGTCATTTCAGACACAGCTATATAGCTGGTTGCATTTAAAAAATCTCACATATTTGACCATATCTATAGCAAAATGAACAGAAATCACCCGTATTACGAGTATACTTGAACTCTGGAACTACATTTGAACATATTATAACATTATTAAACAAGCTCACATCTTACTGATGCTGATTTGAGGCCAGAACAAACCAGGCAAGGCTTAGCTTTTTGCATTAGTTCTTATTTAAGAGTGAGAAAATCCTCCACAATAAAGAAGCTTCCTGCTCCTCTCGCTATTATTTCTCTTTTTTTTCTGCATTCAGTCAGATGAGCCCCTTCTCTCTCTTACCTGTCACACTGTGCTCTCAGCTATGTAATAAAAAATAATCCTAAAAAAAGGAAGCGAATGAGAGTGAGAGGGAAATGTCAAATCTTCTTGATATGGAGGAATCATTGAGACGGAGTCTATTTCTGACCCCAGAGGAGATGCAAGATGAACGTTAACGCCGAACTGCTGGAGTCATGACCCGTAATCGTCCAATCTACGAAGCAGCGGGCCGAGCCAGCGCAGAGCACTCAGCTGTTTGTTGTTGTTGTGGGTTGGAGGTCGAATGTGTGAATAATCCAGAATGGCACCGAGCGTCGGCCCGATGGCTGATATCCAGACGCTCACAGACTCACTCAAAGACCTTTCCCTTTTATAAATCTGCGGACCGCCACAATATACACAACTTGAACCAAAACATAAACACGTTCTGCTAATGGTGCCACCCACAGTTTAACGTGGCGTATCTTTCAACAGTTCTACCCATTGAACTCACTACGTGGAACCCAGTTTTCAAAGTCAGCAGCAGAACTCGAAGCATTGTGACGTCTTCTTTTTTTCCACCTTTTCCACTGTCTTTTACATAATTTTCACCTTGTTACGTCAGTTTTCGTCTTTCACGTTGTTTTCATTTTCTTTTACATTGCTTTTGTTTTATGCCTTTTAAATTCTTTCCATGTTGCTGCGTCTTTTGTGTCGTTTTCATCTTGTTGCGTCTTTTGTGCTTTCGTATCTTTTACTTTGTTTTCTCATTCGTCTTTTACGACATTTTCATTGTTTGCATTGTTTTCATTTAATTGCATCATTTTCGTTTTTTACATCGTTTTCATGTTGTCAGATCTTCTACCTCTCCTTAGATCTCTTCTGTCATTTTCATGTTGATTTATCTTTGACTTTGTTTTCATCTTGTTAGATCTTTTACATCGTCATCTTGTTGCATTGTTTCCATCATTTACGTCGTTTTGATTTCGTCACATCTTTTGCATTGATTTTGTCTCATTACATCTTGCTATGTCCTTTACATCATTTTCATTACGTGTGTCATATGTGATGTGCACCAATACATCAATATCCATGGCGTTGTCTCAGCTCAGATGCAACAGAGGCAAGGCAAGTTTATTTATACAGTGTATTTCATACACAAAGGCAATTCCCTGTGCTTTATATACATGAAAGGAACATCCAGAAAGAAATAAAAACAAAGTGCTTATATTAATATTAAAAATGAATATGAAATCATAGAAGATCAAGAATCAATCAAGAATTAATTAAGACGTACAGTGCGATAAGAGTGTAAGTTACAGGGGTCATTCATAGACACATGAAAAGAGAAATGTTTCCAACCTTGATTTCAATGTGTCTACATTTGGGGCAAATCTTAGCTCTTGTTCCAGTTGTTTGCAGCATAGCAGCTAAATGCTGCTTCACCATGTTTAGTCTGGACTCGACTAGCTGACCTGAGCCCATGGATCCAAGAGTCCTACTTGGTTCATATTCTTTAAACATATCACCGATGAATTCTGGGCCTAAACCATTTAGCGATTTGTAAACTAGTAGCAACGCTTTAAAATCTATTCTCTAACTAACTGGAAGTCAGTGTACAGATTTTAGAACTGGTGTAATGTGCTGTTCTCTTAGTCCTGGCAGAGGTTTTGTACATTTCACTGCCATCTGTAGTGATGGTGTGTTTGAGAGACAAACACCTGGATTTATGGCTTTATTCTCCAGCACAAAACCAGGTATCCTGAGCCATGCGGGGTGGAGTTGACCAATGTTAACAGCTGAAAGTCGTCCACATGTTGAGTCCACATGTTCACACGGAGCTGAATCCAACAGCTGGTCCTAACTGTTAAGAGCTAAAGCAGGCAGGGGGAAAAAAACAGCGGCAGCACAGTTTATTTCAGTGTAATCTGTCTTCAGGAGGCCTGGAAGTTCATCATCAGCTCTGAACATGCGGCTCCGCGGCTTCACTGACAGCCCAACACACCGACACTTTATCTACTTCCTGATAACACAATGAGAAAAATATTCAGCAGAGCAGATCAACCTCTCGCCTCAGCATTTTCTTTTCTCTTCAACGCCAACGTTACTGCAGCGCTCGCCGCTCCGCCTGCCCTCCATCTCCTCCTCTCGCTGCGTGAAAGCGTCCAGAAATCTCTGAAATATTTAGCACACATTACAATGGAAAAAAAGGTGCGTTTATTTCAGCGTGTGTCTGAGCCAAAAACTAATGAAAAGATTTCCTGATGTTGGCATTTGAGCCTGAGCATAAGAGAGAAAAATGGGAGCTTTCAGCGCTGTTATTTATTCACTGTATCAAAAAGCTGCAGACACTTTTCTCCTTCTCTTTTTCTTTTTTGGTCTCATTTAGCCTCATCTAGAATGAGCTTGGTACTTACACATGTCCACATCCAAATTCAATTTTCTGTGGATATTTCTAATGTAGTGCATACATTAAAAAAAATGTATTTGCACATACGCAGGCTGAAAAGAGAAACTCCTCCAGTCGGGCTTATTACCCTCATGCTTGGACTCAGGCAGGGAGCAATTAATCATATTTTTGCTTTGGGTTAGAATACTGATTTCCATCTCTCCACACAGGAAATGTAATATTTTCAGAGCTGGAAATTCATCCAGCAGTAGGTACAGTTTGGCTCAGAGGCTTTCTGCTCCCCGCCGAGCCGAGTGCCATAAAATAATGTGAGGAGCTGGAAGACAGAACGGCTGCTGCTCAGCTGGACGCTGGAAATGAACTGTCTGTCTTTATATCCGCGAGTCTGTCAGAGTGTCTGTCTGTCCCTCTGGGTGAGGGTTTTTTTTTTTTTAATATATATATATATTTTATATACGGTGACTGCTGCAGATGGTTCAGTCCAACCAAAACCACATTATGGATCCGTGTTTGCAGTAATAAACCTGTCGTATAATGTTCTGATGTCAGATATTCATATGAAACCTCATTAACCGTTATAAAATGCTTGAGTGTAGTGTTCTAATTTTGCCAATTCTGAGCTTATTCTTTAGGCCTAGTATCAGATGTTTGTACATGATGATTCGGGAGAAGCTACACTTTCTTTCTGGTGCAGTGTAAAGTCACTCTCATGCATTAGATTGGTGTGACCAGACCATATTTGGAGGAGTGGCAAAAGTCCATGCATTCTTTCCTCCAGTAGAAGTACAGATAAAGAGTGTGGTAAAACTACAAGTACTGATTCAAGAAAGAACAAACTCCTCGGTTCACCTTTAAATGAACAAGATGTTTCAGGCCTTCATCGGAGTGATCTACAGAATGTAAAAAAACTCCTTTGCACCGCGAGAAGGTTTTATCAGACATCCAGTGTCAGACACATTCTGTAGGTGGGTAACCTCCAAATGACAATGTTTAAGTGTTAAAATAAAAGCATAGAACAAAATGAAGCTTTAGAAACTTAATGACGTCACAGCATATCTTGCTTGCTGTTTTCCCCAGGAGACGTGGCAGTGAAAAGTCCTGGTGCTTTGGTCAATTTCTCATGATACTACAGTTCCTACAATGAAGAAGTACAATTATTTCGATTCGATTCCCCGGCGTTTTCCCGCTTGGTAACCCACGTCACGACATGATGACACACATACATACTGATGCAGCGATGATTCTGGATCAACCAATCTGTCACATATGTCACGTACAGTATAGTATCACATAGTATCGCTCGCTGGGAACCTCAGCGGAGGTGACACTAGAAGCAGTATTTGATACTCCCTGGTGGTCTCTGCTCTCAGTGGAAACGCCAAAAAAAGCCAAGTCGAGCCGATACCAGCAGTGGAAAAGCAGCATTAGAAAAACATCAGTAATTTCACTTTCAAATAAAAAGAACACACATATTTGATGAGGTGAGGTGAGGATGGTCACCTGTTTGAGAGTGTGTGTTTTGGATAACATCATGTCTGTGTATGTGTGTGTGCGTTTCTCGTCCACACATCCTCACATTGTTTGTCTTTAACAGCATCGCAGCAAACTTTTTTTTTTTTAGTTCCTGCAGCTTTTAATTACACCTTTTTAATTTATACTGTGACAATCGAGGCGCCAGTGTGAAAGCATAAACCTTGAACATCTCACTGAGTATGAATTAACTTCTTTTTTTTTTCTTTCCTCAAACTCCTCCCATTAGGAGTTTATTAAAATTCTGGTTGTGGATAATAAATGCATTCGAGCCATTAGTGGGATGTCTGACGCTTTCTCTGCGGAGGCATTATTGTGTGACGTGCCCTTGGTCTTCAGATGTGAGTGTTCAGTGAAAAGAAACCTGCTTCTAAACAGGAAATGAAAACATACAAAGGCAGGTTTTTATTTCCATGTTTATCACCTTGAGTCAGGATCAGCGGCAGATGAAAGCACACAAAGCATCAGAGCCAAAAAACAAAAACACCTGTGTCGCTTTTTCTCTCCAGCGTGAAGTGAAAAGCTCAGCCGTCGTCGTTGTTTTGAATCAGTTTTCTGACAACCGATCATTTTTCTCTGTATCACTTCCAAAATACACATCACAGAAAATAGCTGCTGTGTTCCTCCTTTGAGGAAAACAACTAAAAAAAAATGTCCCTTTTCAAATATGTGGTGCTCAAGTTCAATTTCAAGCTTATTTGAAAACTCTTTTTTTTTTTTTTGCACAAAAGCAGTTTCTAACCTGCTCTATACAAGAGTTTATCCATTCAAAACAGTCTTTTCTCAAAACAGTCTTTTCTCAGTGATACCAAGTGGTCAAATTTAACAGCATGCAGCTGAAATGACAGCTTGCGATCGCGTTTGTCCGACTGCTTTCAGAACGAGGACTAACGGTGTTTTATTAACTTTTCCATCTAGGAAATAACTCCTATCCCGGGCTTATTTGAGGAGCCACAGGAGGCGGAGTTCAGCAGAGACATTTGGGAGGAGAGGACTTATTTCTGAAACGTGTGATCACATTCATTTTATTTAAACACCAATTTACTGATGTCTGCACAGAAACCGATGTTGGATCCATTCTCTGCTGCTCTTCTGAGTTTCCTTGAGCAGGTTTTTCTTATCGGATCCAGAGGTCTAAAGACAGAGGGGGGCGGATTTGTACAAACTGTAAAACCGTAAGTGGCTAATTTCGGATTCTGAGCTGTACGACTGAACAAAATTGACTTTGTTCAGTCTGAGAAAGACTGTGGTTTCAGAAACTTTCTTTTCTTTTCTTTGGTTTGTGTTCCTCATAATGCACACAATCCATAAACCCACGGTAAAGACAATAGTATGACAAACAGAGATGGGAAGTAACAAAGTACAATACATGTTACTGTACTTACAGTAGAGTTTTCACATATCTGTACTTTACTGGAGTATTTATTTTTCTTAGGACTTTTTCCTGTTACTGTCTACATTTTAACACAAATATCTGTACTTTCTACACGTTACATTTTCCAGACAGGGTCGTTACTTTAGTTTGAATACATTTGAGGGAAATGATCCATCATTTTCATTTTATTTTTCACAACCCATAACCCTTCACAACATCAAGGCTGACTTTCAAAGTAACAAGACGAAAACGACAAAAGACAAAAGTCACATAAAACAGGTAACATATCTGTAGTCACTGATTTTCTGATTTGGGGATTATTTTGTTCATTTTGATGTAATGGCTTGGCTTTTTGTGACATTAAATCAAAATACACAAAATTTGTGCAATCTAAGGTTTTATTCAGCAAGACAAAAACAACTTGAAAGACGTAAAAAAGACGTAACAGGATGAAAGAGATGTAAAAGATGAAAACGACATACAAGATGTAGCAAAACAAAAACATTAAAGATGGAAAAAATGTAAAATATGTAATAAAATGAAAAGAATGTAAACGACACTAACTTGAAAATAATGTAAAGGATGGAACAAGATAAAATCGATGTAAAAGAGGAAAACAACGCAAGAGAAAACAAGATGAAAACAATGTCAAAGTTAAGTAAAAGTAAAAGAAACAAACGTAAAAGACACACTAAGTCGAGAATATGTAAAAGACAAAAACAGCATAAAAGATGCAACAAGATGGAGAAAGGGAAACTGGATCACGCAGAAAAGGCATCATAATGTTTGCAAAACCTGATCTGCCCATTGGAGTGAAGTTAATGTTCATTATTTTCAGTCTGTTGTTTTTGATTTGATTATGAAGTTAGAATAGATTAATAGTCTTCACATTATATTCATATGGCGTGAGGTTCACTTCATTTTATTGTATGTCTTTATTTTTACACTTGAGGGTTAGAAGGGAAGCGTTGTTACTTGGAGGTTATCCACCTGCAGTATGTGTCCGACACTGAACATCTGATAATGATTTGCTCTTCTCGCAGCATATACATGGAGGTTTTTTTTCACATTCTGTAAATCACTCTGATGAAGGCCTTCTCCTCAAATGTCTTGTTCATTTGAAGGTGAACTGAAGAGCCTGTGTTAGTGTGTAAGATAGGGCTACATTCTTCAAAGTGCATAAACTACCGCGAAGGCCGAACTGAGCGTGGTTAAATGAAATGGTCTGGTCTACAGAGGATTTCTTATTTGTGACGGTAAGGAAAGGATGGGAACAGGTGGTGACACAAAATGCCGATCTTGTTACCTAGCAACTTAGCCAACGAGTAACCGAGTTCAAGTTAGTCATGTAATCAGTCCTAACATTTGCACTGAACTTTGAAAGTGATGAAGCAGAGTTGACAGCCTGTCTAAATTTGGTCACCTTGGTCCATTTATATAATGAATACAAAAAAGAAATGCAGGTAAGTGATTAGAACTCCACTTTTTAAACTGTGGACACTGTGGACCTTCAGGTAATACTGGATGCAGCAGAGGCTCTGTCATGAAGTTATAATGATGGCATTTTGCAGTGAAGACAGTAGAGGAACGGTCTGCATTAAACGGTTCGACAACATCACTCCTCAGGGTATTTGTGCCCATGTGACATCCACCCTACCCACTCAGCTATTGGATCTCCCACAATACTTGTGCGCTCCTTGTCCGCTGTTTTGATGGGGCTGCCATCATGTCTTTTGTCAGAAAAAAAAATCCAATCATGACCCCGTTCTTACTCCCAAGTCGTCACATTCTGCTGCTTGGTCATGTTTTCAACACCCGGGGTACAGCTATAGGGTCCATGAAACCAGGAACCAGATAGAAGTCAATGTAAGTCGAGGTGACTTAGTCAGGTAGAAAAAACCTTAGTAGAAGGCGGTAGGAGGTCAAGATTCATGCAGTTTATTGTCTTTCTTATTTTAACCCTTCCCCTCTTTTTCATAACTCAAACCCAGATGTTTCTATGCCTAAACCTAAGCAAACCATAAGCATGACATTGCCTAGATGTCTTTCAGACTACCCTGTGCGTCATAAATTGATGTCTACCCCGCACGTCATGAAATGACACTCTAGAGCTTTGAAATGTGATGCCCTGACGAAGCGTCAGTATGCACATGAATCATAGGATAAGGAGCCACCCTGTTGTGACATATTCAGTCTCCAAATGCAGCCTTTGAAAGATGCAGCCCCTGAATTGAGACAGTTTGTATTGTAAAGCAATGTTGAGCTGGACGGATCTGATAATTACGGCTCATTTCAAGCGACTGAGTCTGATTACCTTCTATTTTAATTTACATATTGTGGAATCTACATTTATTTTTCCACTCTGACAATGGCCTG
>JAPQRN010000002.1:3794741-3805741 GCA_037367275.1 Coranthus polyacanthus
TCCTGATCCATGTGGTTCTATCAGGTCTAGATTAATGACGGTTCTTAATCCTGATCCATGTGGTTCTATCAGGTCTTGATGAATGACGGTTCTTGATGTGGTGTCGTCTGAGGGATCAGAGATCACGTTGTTCATCTTAGACTTGAACCCTTGTCCTTTACACTGAAATACTTTCCGATTCCTTGAATCTTTTCATTCTGTTCTGCTCTGTAGAGACTGAAATATCCAAATCTTTTTCTATCTTTCTTGGAGGTTATTAAACATGTTAATAATTTAAACTGCTGATCCTCGGCCCATCTTTGCATCTAAAGGACTAGACCTTTCCTGGATGCTGCTTTTGTAAATCATGATTAAAATCACCTGTTCACATGACCTGTTTCAAATCACATTATGTCATTATTAATATAAGTCGTTATTTGTCCTGTTCCAACTTTTTCTTGAATGTTTTGAAGCCTGAATGTGAAGAATGGTTGTATATTTACAAATGAAATGAAGCTGAAATATGTTGTGTTCGTACTGTCTACAATGAAATATTTTATCATATATTATATCATTATCATTTTTTATATGTCATTTTAATGTCACTTCTTTATAAATTTACATTTTCATTACTGTTCCAACTATAAAAGAAAGTGGAACTGTTCGCCAGAATTTTTTATTACCTTAAATTATGTAAAAGAAGTGATTTAAAATATTTCTCTTTAAGCTCTGTGACCATGTGCAGAAATAAAAGACAATTTGATTGGACAATGGCTGAGTGGGGGGAGGGGTTTAAGAATCCTATATAAGTAGGCTGCAGGTTAATGTGTATTCCAGATAACAATGTTAATTAGTTTTAATTTCAGTACTTTTTACAGTGTAAAAAAAAAAGTGTTTCAAAATAGCAAACGTTTGCCCCCAGTGCGTGGAGAACAAAACAGATCCATGACAAGCGATCAGAGACCTCCAGGAGCCCAGGCCTGCTGGGATTGATCCCACAATGCACTTGGGGGGGGGGGGCTGGTTCTATTTTTTCCAGCACAGCGAGGGCCAGCTGCTGACGGCGAGGGTGAAGGGAAGCTTCTCTGGGAAACAAGAAGAAGAAGAAGGCTGGTCTGCCTTTTTGGGGTTTGAAGAAGTGTGTGTTTATGTGGGAGAATATAAATGAGTCTTTTCCCACGGGACGACGAGCTGCGCCAATTATTTCTTCTTGGGAAAACTCTCGCGGAAAGATCGAGAGACAGGAGAAGCAGCAGAAGAAGAGGGAGGGAGAGATGAAAGGAGATCAGATTTTGTTTTTTTGTTTCCACTGATTCAGCTCACAGACCAGCTTCATTTCGCAGCAGTTTGTTCAGAAACAGCAACCGAACATTCTTTGGTCTTATTACCGTGATGGAAATAAAGGTGGATGACAAATAAAAAGAAGGCCCTGAAGGGAGTGGTCTCTTTCAGGATGTCCCCATCCATAGGAGATGATGAACGGTGTGATGAAAATGATGTGAGTCATAAGCTATGACCTTCAGGTTAGTATTAATGTCACACTGGAAACAAAGTGGTGCATTCAAAACCTTGCTTGAGTAAAAGTCTGTAAGTATTATCAGACTGACTCATGAGCCTCTCTCCTCCTCATTAAAATGAGCTGAGGTCATAAGTAAGACATTTAAAAACCCCACTGACATTTTTAGTAAATGTAATGAGTAAGTTCCACGGCTGTGGAATAGAGTTTGTGGTTTCATTCATCTTCAGAGTAATGGAGACTGTCCTCCGACCTGATGGACCATATGTGCGTTTTGTCTCCTCCCTCTGATATGACCCGTAGCAGCGTGTGATGGATTCACGGCCCTACAGGCAGCAGGAGAAATAAGACTAAATACCGCAGATAACATTTAAATGTACAGAAGCGTGGTGGAATACCAAAGATTGTGAAGTTACACACAAAGAGACCTGGGTTAGTGTCTTGTTTCATGCTTGTCTTTCTTATTTTAGCCTTTTCCCGACTCTTTTTCTAACACCAACCAAGTTCTTTTTATGTGTAAATTTAAGCAAACCGGAACATAGCATTGTATAAACATCTGTCCGACTATCCCATGCATCGAAAAATAATACCAACCCTGTGCATCAAAAAATGACGCTCTAGGGGTACCCTGTGTATCCAAATGTGACATCCTGACTAAGCATCAGTATGGGAAGAGTTGGGAGTGAGAATGTGTAGCCACTATATGCTGCTTGTGGTGTATTGTATTACTATATGTAATACAATACAAGATACAAGATTTCATGAATGCAACCCAAAGTAATCAACAAACACATCACCAAGGTGAATATCAGTAACAATACAGACACACAAGTAAACAACAACTATGTCAAGCAACAGCATCCACACAGAACACAGGTCTATTACAGGTCAGTCACAGCAAACAACCTAACCTCAAAAAAAGATGAGAATCCAGAGTCAGTAGTAGCAAACTTTGCTTCGTTTCTGCTCAGCTGGGTGGTTTCATCAGTCAACTATTCCAGCTGCTCCTGGACTCCAGATGTGTTCCACAGGTATGGAAGGAGTCGACCATCATACCGGTGCCGAAAAAGCACAACGCTTGGGAGTTGAAGAACTTCCAACCAGTGCCACTCACATCCATACTGTGCAAGTGTATGGGGAGCACTACTAAGGTGGAAGGCCCGCTCCAGTTCCCCTGTAAGACAAAACGAGGGGTGGAGGATGCCTCCCTTTTGGACACAGTAAGCAGGCACTTGGACTCCTCACACCCCCACACAAGGATGACATTTATGGATTTTTCCTCTGCTTTTAATACAGTTGACTCACATATCCTCTTGTAGAATTACAGGTCAACCCAATGCTAACCCTATGGATAAAAGACTTCCTACAGGACAGGCCTCAGCATGTTGTAGTTAACGGTTTTAAATCCAAGAACTCAATTTTAAACACTGTTTAAACTTCCCCAAGGCTGTTAACTGTTTTAGTGAGCTGTTTTAGCTCCCATTCTATTTTCAGACTACACAAACAATATAACCTGCAACAGGTTGAAATGTCTTTTCACTTTTTAAGTGTGCAGATGACATGGCCCTTGTTGCTCACATCAGGGATGAAAACTCTCTATCTGCTTAGTATAAGGCAGGTAGACCAAGGAGCTGTGTTGTGGAGAGAGGTGAACATCTGACTCCCCCCACCCTCTCTTTGAAAGGGTAGGCAGAGGAAAGGGTAGAGGCCTTGAAGTACCTTTAAGTACACTGCGTCAACACACTGACTCAGTATAAAAAGGCACAACAATGCCTGTTCCTGCTGAGGAAACTCAGGAGCTTTTTAAGTATTTTCTATTTTTTATTTATTCTTATTTTATACTATTACTCTGTTTGAATAGTGCACTAGGGTTTTTGTATGAGTGAGCCACGCCTACGATGATTTTCTGTTACGACAGACAATAAAGTTTTCTGAATCTGAATGCGGTGAGTCCATATTTTTAACAACAGTATTTTTGAACAACCATGGCGTCACAGCAGGAAAAAAATCCTGTTTTTCAGGTTGAACAGGAGTAAAGTTTGTACACGGTCATTTCCAAGAGCATCACTAATCAGAAATTGGGTATTCAATGGCAACATAAGAGGGTTTGTTTTGTGAATAAATGTTTTTTCCATTTGAATATTTGAACTCTGGACATAGTAATGTATTTTTTTAGTATAAAATATCATAGTATGTCTTGTTCAGTTGTGATATTATGTGTTTTTAGGGTTGTTTTGGATTTTCTGTTTCGTTTTTGTATGTATTTTTTGCTATATGTTTGCACATGCAGGCCAAAGACAAATTCCCATTCATTCATTCATTCGCTGATTTCCAGCAGACATCCTCCCGACGCTGCGCTGTTGGTTTCCTAAGTTCTCCTTCTGATTATTTTGTGCACTTAACAACATTCACACACACTGTTTCACCTCATGCCCACCATACACCACTGACATACTGACGTTCACTCTCCATACACTTAATAATCTTTTGTTATGTATATATTTGTTACCTTTTGTTAAATAAATTTGTTACGTTTGTTTTGGAACACATGGTGTGGCAGTTGTTTTGTCATGGCCCACAGCCAGGTTGTGACACCTAGTAACTGGTCCTCTAAACTAAATTAAATTGCTCCTACCAATATTTTTAGTGACGAACAAAAATTGACTTCACAAAGAGAGCGCAAGTAAATCCAAAAACCATACTTGCAAATATTCACAGAAGTGAAATGGCCAGTGAAAATGTGGTCATTAGTATGTTTGTTGGAGGTAAACATGGCAAATCTGTAGTAAAGTCAAAAAGTATCTGAAGGTTTCCTCGACGAACTTGAGATCTTTTGCTCTTTATTAAAGCTTTAGTTTTTATCCACAGTGTGGTTTCTGATGGACGGTTCTCTGGAGTCCAACTCAACAGGAACAAATATCTGACAAACAGCGCCGCTGACCCTGTAATCCTGCACACTGGCATGCTAACATACAGTATGTTTCAGAATGGATTGTGTTCGCATGGCTGCAGCTCTCCGTGATGCCGTCGCTGCAGATCTGTTGTGTATCTGCGCTCGCTGATAACACACAGGAGGATTAGAGCCGGACCGCTCCTCGTCCTTGTTCGGGGTTTGTCTTTGAGCGGGAAGCTGAACCCGTCAGCTGGTGGACCGAATCAGCGGTCTGTCAGGATGGGGAGGTGGTCCACACACACACTTTATGTTTACAGTAACCAGACGACACTGTGTCCTCGTCGACTGCACAGGAAGCCACAGTAAAGCCGTGATATTTATCCGCCAGTTGGATTAAAAATACATCTGATTGAAAATCTAAACACATTCCTTCTAATCTTGAACCAAGTGCACGCTGAAAGAAAAAAACAATGACAGATAGCATGTTAGTAATTTGGCTGTTGGTTCATGTAAATAAATGAACAAAACAGAGCTTAAAATCTGAATCTAACAATCCACTTTGTGAGGCCTGAAGGATATTTTTATTATTCATCATCTGTAGATTGTTTTCTAGATTAATTTAAAATATCACTTTGTTCATTTTCCATGACCAACAACAATCCAAACCCACATAAAATGTTTCATCTTAGACCCACCTTTAATGATAAATTGATTATCAAAAGAGTGACGTGTCTAAAACGGTTACATGTTCACACAGACTGAAGAACACGTCATTAAGTCTGCAGGTATTTGATCATCATCACACTCATCAGATGGTCAGCTCTTAACTCCTCACCTTGATTATCGTTTCCATTTGAACCTGTGTAAAACCTTACCTCAAATAAGTCTTGCAGTCATGTAAATTAAGTGCGTAGAATTCAGAGTGTCAGTGTGTGTGAAAAAACCCAGGAAAAAGGTGGTTGGAGATGGATATGGAAGAATAACATATACATGTATGATGTTTTGTGAGTGATCGGCAATTGTGCTATTCTGTTGTTTCGGTATGAGGATGTGTTGGATCTTGATCTCATCTTTTAGCATTAACAATTTAACCATTTTAAATGTTACAAATGTGAAAATCACCACATACCTTATACATCATGTCAGCCACATCTGTGTAAAATTTTAGACCTGTGGGGCAAACTTTACATGAACTGGTGAATTGTTAGTTTTGCTGGCATCCCCAAACTTACACCCTGATCCGGCTCACTGCTGAGCTGGAAGAGGTTTTAGTCATGGTCACAGATGTCACAGGGCAGGGTTAATGCTTTTATTATTTGTTTTATCCTTGCCATTTTATTGCATGTTCTTACTGTTTTAACTCATTGCTTTGTTTTAATTGTATGCTTTTATTTTGAAGTGTTTTATTGTGGTTTGATTTCCTTATCCTGTGACTCCTTGATTACAAATGATTCGCACCTGGATTGAGTGACAACACACCTGAAGAGGCCAGTTGACGGAGGCGGGGCAGGGGACACAAGATACCCACCCAGGTGAACTACACTTGTACGGTATGAGTATAAAGAACAAAGCGTGCTTAAAAGAGGAAAAATGTGTGTTGTGCTCCCCATTGGCAGTTGCTCTGCTCCTCTTCCACAGGTGACACCACCTGCATGGGAGGTGAGCGGCAGTATAGACTAAAGATGAGCAGTGGTGCTGGTGAGTGAAAGGAAGGAGAGACAATATGGAGCAGGTGGTCAGGAGAGGCGGCACTGGGCCCAACAAGCTTTAATAAAAAGAGACTTATACTGACTTTGGGGTTATACAGCGATCAGCCATAACATTATCACCACTGACAGGTGAAGTGGTAATAACATTGATTATCTGGTTACAATGGCTCCTGTCAGTGTGTAGGACATATTAAGCAGAAAGTGAACATTTAGTCCTGTGTTGGAAGCAGCAAAATGGGGAAAAACTGTAAGGATCTGAGTGACTATGACAAGAGCCAAATTGTGATGGTGATAACTGGGTCAGAGCATCTCCAAAACTGTAGGTCTTGTTGGATGTCAGTCCCATCAAGCATCTGTGGGATGTGCTGGATTAAAGAATCCGATCCATGTCACAATTTACAGGACTTAAAGGATCTGCTGCTAACATCTTGGTTCCAGTTACCACAGCACACCCTCAGAGGTCTGAGGAGTCCAGGACTCGGGTCAGACCTGTTTTGCCAGCAAAAGGGGGACCTACACAATATAATTCATACAAATGCTCAAAACAAGGTCAAAACTGTCACAATTTAGTCTGAACCATGGAACAACCATGGACCAACAAACAACATTTATAATAACATAACATAGTAACTTTAAATCTTCATAAGCTTCATAATCAAATTCACCAGTGGAGAAGAAACGCTGCCATTTCAGCATCGAACTTCATTCTGTTACTTTAGAGCTGAGTCCAGTGGAGAAAACAACAGCAACACTTCTATTTTTTTTTAACACTTTGTCACTTTCTTTGACTCTGATCTCTGATTTGTTTATTAGTTCACTACTCCCTCTAGTGGTCACATACGTTGACAGTGACACGTCATCCCGTGGCTGTGAATACATTCAGTTCATATCTCTGCAATACAGTACACTGACCTCTCTGACATAACGTCAGAACTCTGTTCTTTAAACTTTCTAAAATATTCAGAAATGACCTAAAATGATCATAGTTCTTTAGGGTTTCACTATATTATGCCAGTTTTATGTATTTTCTAGGATAGTTTTTAATAAATAGTTTAAACTTACTGTCATCAGGAGTCCTAGACTCTCCTAAGTGGCATTGCCGAACCCAACAAAACAAACCTCCCTCTGTCCTTTTTTTGTGAAAAATGAAAACAGTCTGACACAAATTATTATTCATAGCTGTGTGTTATTATTACATGTCTGAGATGCAGCTTAAGTCTTGTGTGTGTGTGTGTGTAGCTCTGTTTGTTGTTTTGTGGAGAACTCAGGATTCAGTCCTGTTTAAACTGTTTAAAGAGTGACTTGTCGTGGATCATGTGCAGGAGTTCCGTAACCCCGCCCCGCTCGTTGAGGATCAGTCAGAATAATGGCGGCTTGAGCTAATCGATGCTCAGACCTTGTGATTTATAGTGTTTGCTGAAATCAGCAGTACGAGCTGTTTGCCGAGCGGCGAGGGGATTCTCTCTGCGGCTTCCCTCTCTGCTGCTCTACAGCTCGGCCTTGTAATTGGATCTCTGTATGAGACTTCTAAGAAGTTGTCATCAGGGCTTTACCCACAATGCACGGCTCTCTTCTCATAACCTACATTACTAATGGAGACAAATGTTGCATTGCATCCTGGGAGAGTTCCCTAATTGGTGGAGTAGGAGAGGAAACAGAGAAAAGAAAGAAGTGTTTTCTTTTTGCAGGAAGTCTGTGCAGTAAATTGTGAGCTAAAGAGCTGTGAAGAGTAAAACTGAAAGATAACTGCAGAAGAATGTTTTGGTTTTATTTTGGTGTTTTTGTGTGTCTGGAGAGACAGGATCACAGAAAACAGCTTTCAGTTGGATCAAATGTAACTAAAGTGCAACAAGTTTAAAGGACTTTTATGCTTCAGGATGAAGCGTGCTTTATTAGCTGAATCAATAATTATGATTGATTAATCCCCGTTGACTGCATTGTTTCTTCTGCACCTAAGACTCTGGATCACACTCCAGAGGTTTGAGCAGACTTCAGGTCTGGACATGTGCATTGGTCTCTTCATCATTTACAGGTTGATCAGACTGGCATGATGTAATATTTTGCTTATTTAAGTATACTTTGATTTTTAAGAATTTTTTTTAATTTACTTTGAGTAAATCTTCCGCTGGTGTGTGCAGTATCTGTATTAGTATTTTAGTGTGTATTTTCTATTGTATTTCAAAAAATTATTCAAATAAAGAGAATTTTACTATGAAATAAATATCCATTAAAGTCCCCATTTCAGTGTTTTTATGTGGTTTTGTCTACACATCACGTATACTCCAGTATCTACCCAACTACAACAAAGGAGCCCGAGGTATTCTTAATGAGGTAACCAGTTACGGCTCATGAGCAGTGGGCAACAACCGCGGCTTCAAAGTATACAGTGTAATACCACTGCCGACCACTAGATGTCAGTATTCTGCCCCAGGGGTCATTCTGGTCTCGTCTTTATGTGGACACCCTAATAAGTGTCTTATTGCCCCATTAATAAGATTTTAGGGCTAATTGAAGACTTTGAATATGTATTGTAGTCAATGGCGAAAAAAACAATTTTAATCCCATTTGAATCATGCCATCAGTTAAACATATGGTGTTTGTTCATTTAAAAAATGATTTTGCAAGTCAAGAAAGTCACCATTTAGTTTAGTGTGAAACAACTCAGTGAACTGCATCTCTTGTCTCACGAGAGATGCATGTCGTCTACACCAAAAGGATGAGAATGAGTGAAAACGTATTAAGAGGTGAAAATCACTACAAGTCTGATCATGTTGAAGCTGCAGAGACGTCTTCAGCAGCTCTGAGAAGACTGTGGAGAGAGAACACTACAATGACGTCACTTTGGCGACTTTTGGTGTATTTCCTCATCTAGTGTCCAGGCCTTTATTTCTCTCAGCTGCAGGAGGCACCAGGCCTTTATTTGAAGGAGATTTGTATTAGATTATAATTATATAGATTAGAATTTCCTCCGTTTAATAATTAGAAATGGTCATAATTAGCATGAAACCATTGTTTATTTTTTACCAGCCTGTATTTGAGGACCAGCTTTTATTTATTGATTTCTTCCTCGACCCCGGCTATTATTAGAGATCCGGCTTTTAACTTAGTCTGGGTTTTTATTTGAGGTCCTCAAATTACTGTATTTCCTCAAATTGAGGATGTACACTCTGATACTTGAACAGTTTTATGACAATGTGATTTTCTTGACGCGTAAAATGTTCTTTTAAAATGTGTAATTGATCACATGATTCAAACACGATCCAAAAATGATTTGTCTCTCTCCATCGACTAATGTGAATATTTTTTCTGAAGTAAAGTCCCATGGGTCAGAGTGGAAGGGACAGGACTTCTCTTCTTCATTATGGGTCGTACCTCCGCAGGTGAAGCTGACCAACCAGAGCCGATTTGCCTTTTTTATTCTGGGGGTGTTCCTTAAATGTTCTTGTTTTTACAGTCACGTGTAAATACGCAATAGAAAATGGCACTCTGCTCGCTGTTTCCTGGAGATTTTAAGCATCTACTGACGTGTGATGAGCAGATGGTTTTCATTTGCACAGACACACAGAGGATGTTTCAGTCTCACAAACAGCAGCCTCAGTTTGTGTCCTTGAGCACATTAATCTGTTAAACTCTCCTCCTGATCGCAATTAAGAGATGAGAAACTTCTAAAGCGCTTCTCCCTTCACATCCCTCCCTCTCCGTCTGTAACGAGGCCTCGCTCATCCCTTCGTCTTACCTCTCTGATATGGCCTATCTGTGTTCGCAGTCACACTGGGATAATTGTACACCTATAATGGAGAAATTAGTCGGCCCTGAAATGAGCTTCCCTCTCTCTCTGCTCTGAGAAAGACTGAATGCCGCTGCCGCCCTGACACATTCAATCCTGAGGAGGAAGAGGAGGAGGATGTGGAGAAGGATCGCTGCTGCCAGACGTCGTCCACAAATCAGCTTTCAGTCTGCGGCTTCCTGTCCTCTTATTTGAAAATCGCTTAAATGTCGCACTGCAGGTGTTTCATTACGTCAAAAAAATAAAATAAAAAAATCAGAAGAGACGCGGCTGCTGTCATCCAAAGAAAAAACCTCGGGTTGATTTGTTCATTTGTCCCTGGAAATCAAACATGCTGAGTCAGGTTACTGCTGCTTTGAACCACAGCAATAAAAACTATGAAACAAATCCAAAAAAAGAATGAACAAACATGAGGTTTATGCCCCTCGTCAGTCATGTCAGTGGATTTATTTGACATTTGCACAAATGTAGTAGAACAATAATATGATGTTGATGATGTCTCCAAAATGTAAATATGCTTCCAGCTCTGCCAAAAGAAAAGATTGATTGATGGCAAAAATTCCATAATTACCTTTCAGCATATTGCAATTTAAGTTGTCTGAGTGGAAACTAGAATTCTACCCCCGTCTCTGGACTCATGTGACAGGGGGTTTTGGTCACTCATAGGTGTTTTCAGACAGGTAGGGAGGGTTAAATACATGACTGACAGCTGTAATTACTGATCAGTGATCAGATTCAGTCAGACTTTACTCTGTGGCTCGACAAAGGCTTGGAAAAGTGGTTTTACATTTCCACAGCGGTGTGAAACAGCGTCAGGTCATCTATTTAGTTATTATAGTTTTTTGATTTGGACAAAGAGGAGAGAGCTGCAGAAGGAAGGAGTGTATTTTGTGTTTAGAAATACAGCCTTGTACAAAAACAGTTTTGGTCTCTATAGTTAATTTCCCTCTGTGACAACTGTACAGGAGGTGAATTTAATATAACTCACCTATTTAGATTATATTAAGTTATGCATAATTAATGTGTACATAATTGTGTGGGCTTTAATTAACAGCTAGCGTTAGCTCGGCTGCCGAGTCGGACATTCAGACTCTTGTTTACTCAATAAAACATATT
>JAPQRN010000002.1:3845852-3857449 GCA_037367275.1 Coranthus polyacanthus
AAAGAAAAGAAGGAATTAAAGAACGAAAGTAACGAGGAAAGATGGAAAAGAGTAAAGTGTATTTAACTCATTTTTAGTTGTATAATTGTGACACTGTTCTATATTTAAGACCACCACCTACTTGAAATAAGATTAGAAATTGGCCTTTTTTTAACAAAATGTCTTGAAGATAAGTATTTGTGACTAGGATTAGGAAGAGCTTTTTGTGTCATAATAAATGATAATTTTCCAACCTGTCATCAATCTCAAGTGTATTTACCTTATTGTTAGCTCTACAGTAGTAATGCTGTTCTAGATTCAAGACATTCACTTCTTGCTACTTTTGAGCAAAAAAAAATAAAATTAGTGTTGCATTTGGAGCCCCCTCGTAACAACTCCTGCTTTTGATTTATATTGTTGTACTACAATTTATAATCCTGCAACACCATTTAGCATGAGAGAAGAATTGTTGAGGGGTCTAATAACATTTGGGATGTGCATAAAATACCAATAGCAGAGCATATGACACTGGCTAGGATGCAGAGAGGCCCGGTTAGCTTCTTTCATGGCAATACTTGAAATGTAAGTATGAGTTAAACTCCCATGCATTAACCCTTTAACAAACTATTGCCCAATATTCTCAAAACAGCAACAGTAGAAAAGATTATACCACAGATTATACCATCTTTCATTATACCTCAGCTCAGCAAGTTATCAGAGGCATCGTATGGCATGAGTAAACGCTGTAAGATGAAGAAACATCACCTTCAGCAACATTTCCCAACATGTGTTGGTGTGTTCACTGCCTTTTCACTCTGGTAAGTTGTAATCGAAACGTCTACCTGTTGTGTACGTACTGTTAGCTACGTTGTTTAGTGCTGTTTTGCTGCTAAGCAGTTTACTTAGCAAAAGTGTCTGGCTACATAGCTACATTGATAATCAAATAAATCGCGTTTGTTTTTTCCAGGACAACCAGCCTATGAACTGTTATAATGTCATCCTGAATGGATACCTCATTAAACCTCAGGCACAGAAGTCAAAGTTCATAATAGTTCATAGAGTGTCCATACTCACTCAGAAACTCAGGTTTATAGTGTCTCTCCCACACAAGTCCTGTCTTCCTGGACTTCTAACGCGGCTAACAGCTAGCTAGCTGTAATGTCTATCTGACCTACCTAAAATAACCAACTCGATGGGTTACAAACACGGTGGCATTTATTGAACTGCCTCTTAGGCTACATTTTGAAGCTATGCTATCACTGTAGGAAATTACACCAAACCTCCTTTCGGTTTGGCTTTAGAACCATTGCAGCATACCACTCAGTGGGCTGCGTCACTTTCTCAATGATATCTTCATTTTCCAGACGGAGCAGTTCCTTCTTTACAAGAGGCATTAGTGGCAGTGGTACTCATGTGGCAGAGTGCACTGCATACGGCTGAGCATCTTCTTCAAGCATGATTTTAACAGGTTCAGTCTTTAGTAAGTCACTAGTCCCAAACACTGCATCAACATGCTCAACTCTCTTCACTAAACCCATTTTAACTGTTTCTCTGCAACTGAGCAGATTATTGCCATTTCCTTTCATCACATACACTGGAAAAGTGTATTGATTGCCTCTTTAAACGGTAGTAGCTCTGAACCAGCCGATACATCTGAGCAGCCGCCTGGGCCTATGAAGGGTGTGTCTGTAGGACCCAGTCTATAGATGTTAGGGAGTGTCAGGAATGTCTTTTCACTGATTACAGTCACATCTGCCCCTGTATCAATATTAAACACAAAGGGGCAACTTTGCGATGTTGAGTGCAATTTTCTGGACTATCTTCTGAACTGTCCCATGTTCTCTGTGACTTCACTGACAGCTTTTGTGTGACACATTCGTGCCCAACGTCCTCGCCTGTTGCACTTTTTACATGTACTTTTAAAAGCTGGGCATCTCTTCTTATCATAGTGCCACACCTACCGCAGCTCTTGACATTTTTATGGGTGGCTACTCTTTCTCTTGCCATCCGTCCTCTCTTGTGTTGCTCACTTTGCTGACTGTCGATGCTAACATTAGCTATCTGTAGCTCCGGTGGGCTGGACTGAAGGCTAATCTGTTTAGCAACCTCCTCGGACTGGCACACTTGCTGGATAACTTGTGCTAGCGTTAGGTCGGTGGTGAGCTGGAATTTCTGAGATAACTCTTTATCTCTAATGCCCACAACCATTCTATCACGGATGTGTTCGTCCCTTTTGTCTCCAAAGGTACAGTTCTCTTCTAGCTCAAACAATGACCTTATGTATGCCTCCGCTTTCCTACTGGGTAGCTGGCTTCTCTGATAAAAGCACACCCTCTCATGGATTAAGTTCCGTCTTGGAATAAAGTACTCATCAAATTTCTTCAAAACAACATTATAATCTTTCTCATGGCCCTCCTCTTCAAACTCGAAGGTGCCAAATATCTTTTCTGCTTCACTGTCCATGGTATAAATGAGCAAACAGACCTGGACTTCCCCATCCTCTCCGCTTAGCTTGGTAGACGTCCTGAAGCACGAGAATCTCCGGGGACGGGGAGTGAATTTAAACTCCTTGGGCTACATTTTCAAGCTTACCACATGGATATACATTTCCGGTCTAATAACACTCTCGCAATAGTATAGTATCATGACATCTGCAGTGACACATTCAACGCACTATCGCTGTAGGAAATTCCATTCATTACACTAGCGTTAGCATTAGCACCCTCAGTACATGAACCGATGTTAAAATACGCTTCAAAGTGCTGACTCTTATTTTTAGTTGCAACAGAGGAAAATGTTTTAGCTCATGCAAACATGATTTAACATGTTTTAAGCTCAAAAGTAGCAAGTCTCATTTCAGTTTTCTTTCTCCGTCTCCTTTCTCGGTCCACTTTCCATGTTTAGTTCCACTCCTCTAATGCTATGACAAATAAAGGAACTTAGGTACACCAATGAATGAATGAATGAATGAAGAATATAACAATAACTTAACAAAACAACTTAACATGTGTGAAAAGGAGTAGGAAGAAGCATTAGCTTATTTAATCCTACCCCTTCTCCAATTAATAATTATACTATTTACTACCTGTGCATATTTACATACATACACTTGTTGTAATGTACATTTATAAGTATTGCCCCAAATCTCTGCACAGTAACTTAAATATGGTAATATCATTGAACTGCAAAGAATATGGAGTGATTTTTGGTCCAGAAAGTGTTTTGCCTTACTTAGTACTGAGATGCTCCGTGACAGTTTATTTGGTACATGTTTTATATGAGATTTCCATGTTATTTTAGTGTCCACAATTACACCAAGAAATGTATTTTCATGCACCCTTACAATGTCAACCCCATCTACCTGTACTAGTACTTGAGTATTCCTTCTACAATTTCCAAATAATATGAGTTTATTTTTGTTTAGATTTAATGATAATTTCTTTCTGTCAAACCATATCTTTAATTTAAACAGTTCTGCAGTAATCATCCCCAGAAGATCCTGTAAATTCCCCCCTGAACAAAAAATATGTGTGTCATCGGCAAATAAAGCTAATTTTAATAACTTGGAGACATTACAGATGTCATTTATATAAAGAATGAACAGCTTTGGCCCCAGTACTGACCCCTGAGGGACACCACAAGCAATGCCCAAGCATGAGGAAGTGTAATCTCCCAACTTCACAAACTGTCTCCTGTCCCTTAAATAACTCTTCACCCAATGCAAAACTATCCCCCTGATCCCATACAGTTCCAGTTTATTGATTAATATGTCATGACTGATTGTGTCAAAAGCTTTCTTGAGGTCAATGAATATTCCAATTGCATACCGTTTATGATCTATAGCGTTGGTGATTTCCTTAATTGATTCCATCAATGTCAGTGATGTTGAACTGTTTAATCTGAAACCGTATTGACTGTCAGAGAGTCATTTATGTTTATCCAGAAATAACAGGTCTGTAACTTGTGAAGTGGTGTCTATCCCCAGATTTATACAGCAGCACAACCTTAGCTATTTTCATTTTGTTCGGAAATTTACCGGTTTGGAATTGATAAGTTACAGATGAAAGTTAGTGGTTTTGAAATTCCCTCAATGACCCTTTTCACAATTTTCATATCAATATTATTACAATCAGTAGATGTTTTATGTGTACAGTTATTTACAATATCAAATATTTATTTTTCTTCCACTGCTGTGAGGAACATTGAGCTTTGATTTCTATCTATAAGATTATCATGCCAATCCTGAGATGACAATGGATCTGGGATTTTTTCTGTCAGGTTTGGTCCAACACTTACAAAAAAATGATTAAAACTATTAACTATATCATACATATTGTTTTTTTAATGTTGTTATCTATAAAATACTGAGGGTAACATTGTCTAGAACCATTTTTGATTATATTATTTAATAAATCCTGTATTCCTTTAATATTATTTTTGTTGTTATTTAATATTTCATGATAGTAGTCCTTTCTACTAGCTCTTATAATATTGGTTAACTTATTTTTTATATTTATTCCCTGCCTCTTTAGTTTTTTGTTTTATGAATTCTCTATATAGTGTATTTTTCTTTTTACAGGCATTTTGTAACCACTTTGTGATGGTCGATCCATGTATTTATGTTTCCTACTATATTGTTTAATTGGACAATTGTTGTTATATAGTGATGTGAATATCCCTAAAAATGTTTCATATGCATTGTCAATATCCCTTTCCTTGTATATAACATACCAATTTTGCAATAGCAAGTCATTCTTAAATGCATTCATAGTTTAATCTGTCCTTGTTTGTATGTTGGTCTTGCATCTGGATAATTTCCTTTAAAATTGCCGTCATAAACTGTAAAAACTGGTAGGTGATCACTGATGTCAATGATTAGTAATCCGTTCACAGTATTGTTTTCAATGTCATTAGTGAATATGTTGTTGAAAATGTGGAACTGTAGGGTGTGATTCTGCTGGGTCTGGTGATTTTTGGATAAAGGCACATACTACATATTAATGAATTTGTCAGTCATTTTATGCTTATTTGGATTTAAAAGATCAATATTAAGATCACCACAGCTGAAAATAACGTTTTGATTCATCCTTGAAAAAGATGCCTCGATCCAGTCCTTGAATAATTCTATACTAGAACCTGGTGTTCTATACAGCTGATTATTACATTTCTATTTTTCTCTTTGCAAATTTCACTAGTTACACATTCTAACAGATTGTCAACATGCAGTTGACATATTTTCCAATATCCTGTAATTCAAATGTTTTTCCACATATACAGCCACACCTCCTCCGCCTTTGTTCTTCCTGTTTATATAGTTTAGTTCATAGCCATCCATCTCAAAATCTATTCCCTTATCAGCGTTGATCCAAGTTTCTAATATAGCAATAATTTTGAACGATTCAGTAAACTGACTTAAGTAGTCCTTAATGTTATTGAAGTTTGTGTTCATGCTTCTGCTGTTGAAATGGATTATGGATAGTTTGTTGTCAGTTTTAATGGTCTGATTGTATTGTTCGTTTGTGTAATAACAGCAGTTGTCATTAATGTTGGAAAAGAAATTGTTGTCCGGATCTATATCGTTTTCTATGTCCAGTAAATTGTGATCTGAAAATTAAAACGTTTTTCGCTCCATTTTGTTATGATCAGGGACCCTTTGAGTTGTATCATCATCATCTCCGAGTGCAGGTGAATGAGTCATTTCCGACGGTGTCATGGGTCATCATACCTTACACTCCAGTTTATGGTAATTATTGGTCCCTGTCCAGCTCCTCCATGGTCCTGATGACCACAACCATGGCTTGCTCTTGCGTTTAAGCTTAATGAATATCTTATACTTATTGGTCCATGTGCTTTGAATCTTTCCCTGTTTTTTCAAGTTGCGTGCTTTTCTTGCAATATCGGAGTTTTGTTTTATGAGATGCTCATTTATGAAGACGTCTGTTCCTTTCAAATTCCTTCCTTGTTGCAGCTCTGCAGTCTTGTGTTTTCTGTTTACAAATCTCATGATTACAGCCGGTGTGTTTCTGCCATTTCTCCTGGGCAGAGTATGGCATGCCTCTACAGTGTTTAAATCCACTTCAATCCCCTTTGAGTGGAGAAAAGCAGCCACCTGTTGCTCTGCCGGTTTGTCATCCTGCTCACCGGGCTCTCCCCCGTTGTCAGTGGTCACCACCCTGGTGTATGACCGTACTTTGCAAACTAGCCAGCTTTTGTTACAAGTCCAAGTTCCAAAATCAACGTTGTAAACCAGGCAGTGTGCAGAACCAATTGTGTGTCCAGAACCAGTCTTTGTGTAAAATGACAAGATGGCAGTATCCTTCTAAAGTTCTCCAAACAAGCACGACTGTCACAACAAACTGACAGCTGCCAGCGTCCCACGCAAAGTCCCAATGCAAAGAGACAAATGTGTAAATGTCAGGTTCAAGGTTTTTTTAACTGAAGGACATTACACTTATTTCTCAATTACAATTCTGACCCATATAAACATGGAATTAATGCATTTTGAAACCATTATGTACAGGCACATGCATGTTTAACTGTGTTTAACAAGTGCCTATAAAGCAAGTGCAAACACTGTATGAACCAAAATAAGTAAGTAAGTAAGTAAGCACATTAAACCAACACATTCATTCAGACAGCAAAAATTCCCATGATCAAAGAGGACTGTATGACAGTTTGTATGGCACTGTAATATGATAACATAGCAGAGTATGCCAAATATATGAGTGAGTTAAAGTTGCATCCAAACATCTGACCAATGTGACGCCTGCAAAACCTGTGCTTTACACAGGTACACTCAAAGCATAGTCAGACACACTACGAGGCACACGAAAACTGCTCAACCTGTAACATTCTATACAAAGTGCTTATTATTGTAACATTCATATTAAAGGTTTTGGGCTAACATTAACATGAACGTGAACATTTGAGCAATGTGTTTGTTATACCAATGGATATTGGCATGTTGGTTGATATCTTCGCACATACCAAATTAACACTGAGCTAACTTGGTTAAATTCCAACCAAAAATCAGTAGCAATGAACGTGAACTGTTATAGCCTTGTAGGGAGACAGGAGGCACTATCCTATAGTCCACATCTGACCATTGGTTTTATTGGCCACTAAACGCTCTCCACTCAGCCGTGCTCTTCTTGTAAGATGATGTGAGATCTTTCTCATGTCCAAGAAGACCGTGGTTTGTATGACTGAAAGCAGAATTTATACTATACACTTTAGTTACATAAGGTGTAGAGTATAATAGTAGGCATTGAGGTATAAAGCCCACTCTGTAACCTTACCTTTTGGAAACCTATCAGCACATCTCTTACTGCTTTTTCTTTTTCCTTTAGTACATAACACAGACATCCTTCATCAGGACAATGCACTTTTTCAAGGATCATTTTGGTATGTTGGAACCTAAGCCAGAGGGTTGTTTACAAACACATAACTTTACAAAAGCAAAATTCTGACAAAAGTTGCAGCACTTAGGAAGCTGCATCTGAAATTGCTGTTTTTTACTATCCCCAGTGCATTTACTGTTCATGTCTAGGCTTCCAAAACATGCAGTGTGTGAGTTGAGCATGTTGACCTGCAGTTTTCAATGAAGTAGATGTGTTGTCTTTATTTAAGTGTATTTCTTGAAAAAAGATGATTTATCTTTTGCAAATAACACTGCGGATTAAAAACCTTGTGACATGTCAAAAAAAAGCTTGTTTCATCTGAGATATGACTCAAAAAAAAGATGTTTTCAGGACTTTTTCACTTAACAAGATATTCAAGACCCACTTTCTCAACACAAGTTCTTATATCTCACTGAAATGTTACTCTTTAGGTGATTTTGTCTTATATGAAGTGTGATGACATATTTTGACTAGAAATTAGAAAAAAATATACTTGGTAAGATTTTGAGTTTTTGCAGTGAAAGATGTAAAAAATGGAAAGAAAGAAAGACAGAAAGAAAGAAAGTTGAAGAAAACACAAAAAGGAAAAGAAAAAAGGAATCAAAGATGGGAGGTTTTTTGGGGTTAAGTTATTTTTGTGTATTTTTCTCTATTAATATTGTATTTGAAGTGTAATGTGTATGTGCATCATCACTGACCTTCATCCAAACATTACAGTACAATGTCCACTGTCCCAGTCCAACAAACAGTCAAATATATAAACAGAATAAAATTACCTCTACATTAATGGTTGTAATTATGCTTCTTGCTTCTGGTGTGGACTGTGTGAACTACAGTTGCCCTCTCCTGCAGATGTAAATTACATCCATTGAATTATAAAAATATCCATGTTTCTCGGCAGACAGACTTCTCTTTTCTCACAATTAATATGATGACTTTGAAATAGTAACCAGTGTCTGACTCTCTTCCTTTTTAATTCTTTTTTCTTCCTTTTTTTTTAGTGTCCATGTCTGATGTCACCGGCCCATTTTCGAGTCCGAGTCTGAAATATGAGTGGTGTAATCAGTGCGAGGGAGGATCGAGGCCGCAGAGTTCACAGCTTCTTAATTAGTTTGCAGTGTATGTGTAATTATTCCTGCATTTTTAAATTCACTTAGGGCGTCGTTCCCTTTTTCCTCCCGCTTCATTTTAAGGATCTGGTTCAAGGATGTCCTGCAGTTACAAATCAATCCAACATTAGGCCCAGAAAGTTCCACGTAATTGCACTTTCTCTCCTCTCTCTTTCTTTCTCCTCTGTGGAGTGAGCGGACGTATGGATTTAAAACCAGACACAATTATTTTTTAATATTTTCAGACTTTCTGTCCTCATCAATTAGAGGAAGGCGACAAGCGGCAGAGCTGAGCTTCGGCTGCTTTTACTGTAATTCAGGGTGTATTAAATGTACTGTACTACAGTGTATAATACTGCATGCATTTTAACATCAGCTCATTAGCCTGTAGGATGTCATTTTTTGTTAGTTTTTTCTAGAATGTCTCCGTCCTCTCCTTTAATTTGTGCTTCAGATTAACTTGTGGGGCTTCTTGCGCAGCTCCGTACAGTTCTGTACATGGATATGTTATCATAAGGCTGCGCAACTTCGTCAAAAGATCACAATGATCTTATGAGTTAGAATCAAAATCCACCCTTAACTACATGCAGAACTTTTCTTCGTTCTGAGTCTAACTCCAGTCACTGCATGATTCTGAAAAGTGCTACCAAGTCTTTCAGAGGCTGATGGAGGTGACGAGGGTCTGAATATCCAGGTGTGGATGTGAGGAGTAGTTCAGGGACATCAGGATATATTCAGAGACGTCTGAACCATATGAGACTTTGAAAGGGTTAGTGTGGATTTTGTACTGCTTTACCACCTAAAAAATGGCCACATACAAACATCTATCAGTTTAAGTGTGCGCTATAATTATTTTCTCTCTGTTACCTTGTCATCATGCGGTCCTTTCATCCAGCCCCGTGTCGCTGTGCAACTTGGTGTTTTAACATATTAGTTCAGATCCAAACTCATAAACAAACCAGCAAATCAAGGCAGCAGTAAAAAAAAATCTTCAGATGAATCCAGTGGTTTTGAACAGACTCTCGCTGAAGACAGCTGAGCCACACACCTCTGAGTAGAGGGCGCTAATTTTAATTTAAAAAAAAAAAAATGTATCAGTTTCATGACGTAGAGTAATCCCAAACCGTTGACTCTGTGTCAGCATCCAGGTGTGAAGGCTCAAATGATTTTATAAAACAGAAAAAGGAGGGTTGTGCCATTTTCACCAGTAAAATGCTGATCTTTATTTGTATTCTCACCAGCATTGATATGTTTCACCACAAGTCCCATAATTCAGTTTACAGCTCATAAAGCATGTTTTAGTGTCTAGTGTCACATGAATATAACTCAGACAGGTGAGTTATACTTAAATTCACTCTGTACAATTGTCATGAACTATTAGCTTTAGAGACCTGCTGAGATGTTGCTGTGAACATGTTTATCTCTGCTGTGAAGTTGGACATTTGAACATGGGGGTCTATGGGGATTGACTCACTTTCAAAGTTAGCCTCAAATGGAACTGCAGGTTTTGACACTTAAGTGCTGCCTTAATTTTTCAGCCCTGGAGGTTGATGCTGGATTGATCCATGATCTGAATCACAATTTTTCGCTACAAAATACAACAGCGAGTGCATTACACATAGATCTGTGTTAATTTCTGACTGAGAAATAGATTTTTTCTGCACACAATTATCACTTTGATTAAAGTTAAAAATGAAAATTGGAATCACTCAGCTGATTTCACACATTGGTCAGAAATGGTATGTTTCATTTGTTGAGAAAAGCTGCCTTTACTGGATGGTGATGGAGTTGTTTATCTGTTTCAAAATGTCAACAAGAATAAGGGAAGGAAAGAAAGAAAGAAAGAAAGAAAGAAAGAAAGAAAGAAAGAAAGAAAGAAAGAAAGAAAATGTAAGAGACATAAAGGAAGAAGGAAAAAATGGAACAAACTAAATTTTCCACAAACACATTAAAAAATAACTTCAGATCTTTCAGATTTGTGTTTTTCCTTTTTGCTCTTCTTGCTGATTTAAAGAGTTTGTTAACGTTTACCTGTTAAAATGTAATGTCATCTGAAGCAATTTTTGTCTCTTACTTGATGTCAAACATGTAAAAAATAACACATATTTACGTAACATTGAGCCTTCTGGCAGGAATTTAGAATTCAAAAATACTACAAATGACTCATTAAAGTGGTGATTTTTGACATTGTTAAAAGGTTGAGGAAGAAGAAAATAAAAAAAAGAAAGAAGAGGAGGAGGAGGAACGCTGTAAATGAGCCCGGATTCGTCATCCTCTTTTTCTGCCGAGTGGATTAACCGAATCTGCGAGCTGCTTTTCAAAGTCATCTGTGCTGCAACCCCCCTCCGCTTCTTCTTTAGTCCATCTTCTTCTTCTTCTTTGACTTCTTAAAGCTGCAGAGTGGCTTTATCAGCTGCCGTATAATTTAACAAAATCCTCCACAAAGACCTCGGCGGCGATTTACATGCAGAGAGAGGCGAGTGCAGCTCAGTGACACACACACAGAACCACAAATATTCCAGCCACGACTGCAGCAGATAAAATGAAAGCTGAGAGCGGCCGTGTCGCTGTATTCTGTCGTCACTTCGCCTCCTTAAAAAGCACAAGTCGCTCTTATCAGTGCGGCGAGCGGCACCGGTGTTCACTGGAGAGTGATAATATCATGAGGGAGAAAAAAAATCATTTTGAGCCACTCTCATCCTTCGTCTTCACTTAATTCATCCTGTCAGTGAAATGTGATTGAAGGCTCTTTTTTAAGGTGACACCTGATTGACGAAGACAGGCGTCATTTGAAGACGGTCCGTCATGTAAATCAGAGCTGATTAAAGCGTCTCGCTGCTAAAACCCAGAAGAGTCTGCAGACCTGACGTTTTCTCTGCAGATTACAAATGTTTTCATGCACAAAGAGAGTTGGCAGGAAAACAACGCCTGGGATTCATAGAAGACCAAAAAATACAGTTTTACAGATACTCTTAAAGGAGCAGCCCGCTGATTTTCTGTACTTTGTTATTGTCAATACATCCACAGCAGCAGTGAATTCATCCAACTAACAGTGTTGTCTGTATGTCTGTAACCTCATTTATTTTATTCATCTTAGTTTAAAGAAACA
>JAPQRN010000002.1:3875685-3897077 GCA_037367275.1 Coranthus polyacanthus
GGGTGAATGAAAGAAAGGAAGAAGAAAGAAAGAAAGAAAGAAAGAAAGAAAGAAAGAAAGAAAGAAAGAAAGAAAGACAAAGGGGAAGAAAGGCAGGAAGGAAAGAAATAAAGCAAAGGAAGGAGAAGGAGACGAGGAGTGAGAAGGAAGAAGGGTAGACCAGTGGAGGAGTGAAAGAAAGAAGCAGAGAGGAAGAAGCAAATGGAGAGGAGAGGAGTGGATGACAACAAATTTCACAACTCAGTAAATTGTTTTGTTAAAGGTTCACTTTGTAAGATTTGCTCGTGTACATGTAAAGTTAGTGTTGAAGTCTGTGTTGTGATGGGAGCTGGACATTTTTGTGAAATCAGACCCGAGTCCTCTACGTAGACATCTCTTATGTAGGCAGTGGAGACAATCGTTATCTTAAAGTAGTAGTTGTACTAGTTAGTTTAAAGTGAACTGAAAACCAGTGGACTTTACAAAACACTCTCCCACTGCATTTACAAAATCATTATATTGATAAAATACTCCCAATATGTTAACCTGACCCACGTACCATACAAGGCATTATGCTCAAACTGAAACCGTCACACTTTGTCGATATATTGTATAAAGTATTGATCACACTGAATCAATGGAAACTGTTTAATAGTAATTTAATGGGAACTTGTCTTGATTTTTGCCTTGAGGCCTCATACTGTCAGACTTAAAAAACACCTGGCTGAGATGATTCAACTATTGGCTAAATAAGGAATAATCAGAGTTAGATTTATCGTCATTAAAATGTGTAAACAAATTCACTTTTCAAGCAGCTAAAGTCTCTAAAGTGTGAAATGCTCTGACTTTTGGAGAACGGAGTCTGTTCCTGAGCGGTGGAGGTTCATCGGAGTTGGACTGTGGGGTCGTGTGCAGCGGCGGGTTACAGATCCAAAAAGTGGAGGGTGAAGTTGGACTGATGCAAATGAGCTCTGGGTTTAAATGGGGCTGTTTTTTTATTCATGAAGGATTGATCGAGTCGTCGCATGGAGGGGATGAATGAAATATGCATGGTACTGTACAGGCCACCGGCCCATGATTAATTTCATCTGGCTTCAGTGTGGACTCGACGAGCTGCAGCGCCACCGAAATGGAACTATTTGACCAGACGGTGTCAATCCACACACTGATAATAACTGACTGAATGGAAAACTGTTCTGACACAAACAGCAAGTTTTTAACCTCAACCCTGATTTCTAGTGGGTTATCCTTTAAAGGACCAGACTGCAATTTTTCACCACATAAATAGCACTGCAAAAAACAAAACATCTCCCTGTGATTCATTATTGGGCTGCCTTTTCTGAAATAAACATCAAAAAATGTGTACTTTATCCTTCATCCCCTTTTCATCAGGAAAATGAAAACTGGCTTGAATTTCAGTATTGACTTTTATATTTTGCCCTTTTTTGCTTTTTTAATATCCGTTAAGCCCACACAGTCTCATTTGTATACATACAGTTTATAAAGTTTAAGCAGTTGTTTTACTGAAAATAATCCATGTGACATATGCATATAAACTTCAACACGACTTTTTATCCTGTGTTCATATCGTTACTAAAATATCTTCTAAATACAACAAAACTTACCTGTCTTTTTTCATATTTCTCCAAGAACACATTTTTTTTTTCACTGTAGTGTCTCATATTTTGCTGTTTCAGTGAAGTTTCAAACAACAGCATTAAATCATCTTGAAACATCTTCAATCATGCTTTTAAATTTAAATTCTTTTAGATTCTAACTACTCATTTGTTTGTTGGAACTGACGACCCCCGTCACTAAACTTTTGGTGAGTTTGACTTTTACAGAGTCTGGACTCCGGTGTCGATGCTGCTTCTTGTGTTCTTCTCTTTTGGCTTGATGGATGAAGCCACTTTCTTCCAAACAGCCGCTGTGGTTTACTTCAGATGCTTCAGGTGTAACAAACGGAGAGGTCTTAAATGGAGGCAGAGAGTTGCTGATGGAGGAGCAAAGTGCACGATGATGATCAGTGTGTGTGTGTGTGAAACCCAACAGCGGCTGCATGGAGCCGCCTGACATTTGTGAAGAGCTGAAAATGCCACAGTGAGAGCAGGATGAGTGGGAGGATAACAGAGGAATCACAGCCAAAATGTTTGACTCCTCATCAACCTTTACTCGAGCACAAGTGGAGCTGCAGGAGCTGCAAACACAGGCATTTACTGTAAAGTATTGCACAGCTGCTTTAATCTTTCTATCTGTATTGTTTCCCATGTTATGGACAACAAAAGGCCCACAGACACTATCCGCACAGACAAGGTTTTTTTTTGTTTTTGTTTTTCGTGGGCATGTATATGTATTCAGGCCTGGAGTTACATATTAAGCTACTTCCTGTGTCAATAAAAATTGCATATTCAAACCAAACTTCTGGATTTCTTTTTGGGTTGATCATATAGCTCCTAGAGGCTTTTTTGTGTGTGGCACTATTGAGCCAGTTCTGGCAAAACATTGAAATTCACTGCGTCACCATGGTAACACTGTTCATGAAAAGTCAACATTTTGATTACCTTTCATCGCAAAGATCTTCAGGCGACACTGACCAAATTTGAAGTTGCTCATCTAAAGTCTCTAGGAGGAGTTACAGCACAAAGACTGAAAATGCTAAAAGCAACATATTCAAATCAAGATGGTGAACTTCCTGTTGGGTTTAGTGTTTGGCTCCAAGAGGCTTTTTTTGTGCATCTGTACCTGATATAAGTGTCTACCAATTTGGTATGTCTAGGTCAAACCTCATGGTGGGGCTTCATTTTTGAGATTTTGTAGGGGGCCACTATTGAGCCATTTCTGGGAAAACATTGAAACTTACTGCATGTCACCATGGTAACACTGTTCAATGAAAAGTCACCAATTTGATAACTTTTCACTGGTAAGATTTTAAGACGACACTGACCAAATTTGACATCCCTCAGCCAAAGTCTTTGGGAGGAGTTTGTTAAAGTGCAAAGATGGAAAATGGCAGAAATGGGCTAACAACTGCATATTCAAATCAAATTTCTGGACTTCCTGATGGGTTTAGTATATGGCTCCAAGAGGCTTTTTTGTGCATTTCGACCTAATACATGTGCCTTCCAAATTTGGTGGGCCTAGATGAAACCTCATGCAGGGGCTTAATTTTTCACATTTCCCAAAGAGGATCTGTTGAGCCATTTTGAGCCATGCCCAAGAAACATGAAATATTTTTTTTATCTAAGTATCCTTAGCCTCTAAATATTAAATTAAATTCAAAATGCTTCATCTAACCACCTCAATCATTAGAAACTGATCCAATCAAGCATTTTCAATAGGGTTCAGAGGGGTAGTATAAACCACTGATCAGTAGGAAAATATTAGTGCCTTAATAACCATGTAAAAACTTTCTATACATTTATCCCATGTGGAGGTAACATTAAACTCCATCTTCCCTCTGCAGACTTAGAAAAGGTCATCCATGCTTTTATCTCCACCAGATGTAACTATTGCAGAGCACTTTGTTCTGGTATCAGCAAGTGAAACATCCGAAGACTCCAGAACACAAGGCTTTCAACATGTACTCAGAAAAGGGATCACATTATCAGTCAGGAGGATCTCAGGTAGGCCAACTCAGTATCTTCCTTTTAAATCTTTTCTAAAGAATTCACTTTTAAATTGGAGCATCAACACACTAATTGCAGTGATTTCACTCATGCTGAATAATTATTATTCCTGTAGCCACAGATTTGATTGATCAGCAGCTTTTAGACCTGATAAGAGATTTTATTGACTACAACAAAAACAGTCTGAATCACAGACCGTATAAAGATGGATGCTCTGATGTCACTTCCTCCCATTACAGAAAAGAGAAGCCAAAGTATCACAGTCATAGGAGGCATTTGCAACCTGAGTCTGGGCGTCAGCGATGCGGGAATGTGATATTATTCCACTGACGGGCTGCCACGATCAATGACAACAGCTGTCAAGGCAATTTAAAGGCAAACATGGTGTTGTTTTCACCCATGTCTGTTTATGAGTGACCATGTTAACTGACCATGGACCAATGGATACACTTGTCTTAAAACTTACTTACTTACATAAAACTTACTGGAACTTATTAGTTTTTCCTGCATCTACGTTAAGGATCAACTGTTTTCGTGGCCTAAGCATAGACTGTAGTGGACGGAGGTCACGTGACGTCACCCGTTGGTTTCTGAACAGCCGTTTTGAAGCTAGGAGTTTGCGTTTTGCTCATCGCCAAGTTGGCTCTTTGGAGCCAGAAGTGACCATATTTGGACAAAAGGGGCAGAGCTGCTGGAGTGCAAGTGGTCATGGCCGAACTATTGGTAAACACTAGCTTACTGACATAGTAAAAACTTCATCAAGCCTTTGTGTAACAAAGACATTTTACATCTTAGTTGGTTAGTGGAACTTATTAACCACATGTACAGTTGAGCTGTCTGTCAGGAAAAAAATATGTTTTACTCAATAAACCAAAGCTCCAAAAGTCAGATTTAGCTGGCGTCATACACATCTGTCACTCAAAGCAACACAGCAGACACAAAAGCTTCTGTTCACATTAAAATCATTTTAATGGACCCATATTTTAAAGGTGTACCACTACACTTATAACAGGGTCCAAATAAAATGAATGAGACCAGAATGACTCTTGGGGAAAAAACAATGACTTAACATACTTCTGCGGTGGCTTCACTTTAGAGCTGACATCCTTAACCTCTTGGCCTAAGAAATATACTAATCTATTTCATAAACTTGATTCCAATGATAGAGGTCGGTTTCACTTGGGCTTCAGTAGAGGAGGATGATCGCTGAACATGCATCCTTCCCTTGCAGAATGTCTCCACCTCTCATACAGCTCACAAAACATTTTAACTTTGTGTTTATCAGGAAAGTCTGTAAAAACAAGGAACATGAAGGTGCATTTGTTTTGGTGACTGTAACAGTGATCAGTGATGCTGTGTTGTCCTAGAGTATTCATAGTTGTAATCTTTCAGTGTATGGAAATTATATATAGTGTATGGTTTTGGATCAGTTCACTTCACTTCACTTCATTTCAGTTCATTTATCTTATTAGTCAAGTATAAATTTAAGAACAATTAAACCAGAATAAGCCAGCTCCTCTGATACTGTGCTTGATACTGTGAATTTCACACCCTTCATCAATAAATCTGTAATCATACTACTACTGTCATAAAATTTGATCCATATTAATTAACTTTAATTGAGGATTTTGTGCAGATTCTTTCACAGTAAAAGCCTTATTCTCTTCAGTGTAAAACAAAAAATAAAAGTTATACAGATGGAGCGGACCTCCTCCTTCACACTGATTCAAAAATGAAGAGCTTCACACTCCTCACAATCGACAGGCTCACACTGTATTCTGCTGATGTCAGGACGCATGTTGCAATCAATCGATTAACACGTGTCTGAATCATTCATGACGTCCACCTGGCAGCTCGATAAAGATGCCGGTCATAAAGCAAACATGAGATCCTGGCACAGGTGAAGGGAAGCCTCCACCTGCCTCCACGCCTTGTCTTCCAGCAGAGACAGATGGAGGGGGAAGCTCACGCCTCGGGCAACAACATGTTTGACAACGAGAAGATGAAGGAGCAGCAGCTGAGAGTGCTTTGAGTGTTCCTGTGGAAAAAGGCGAAAGGAAAGAGCAGCGGTGGAAAAAAGTATTTAAATCATTCACTGCGGTGGAAGCTGCAGCAGAGTCCCAGAAAATACTCCAGTAAAAGAAGGAGATTTTTTACCACAGCAAACATGAAACTGAAGCACTTTTATTCCGCGTTGTCTGAAGAGCATGGAGAGCAGACCAGTGCCTACATGACAGATGATACTTTCTCTGCAAAAATGAGCAAATATTGACATTTTTAAAGGAAAGTTTTAATGTCATCAGAAGTGGATCAAAAAAACTGTTGATATCCAAGTTTTTCATAATGTTTAAAAGAAGAATTGTGGGCTTTTCTTCATCCATCTCTACCAGACAGGATCTTCTGTCTATACCACAGCTAACAAGCAAGGTGTAGTAAAAACCTCTGCTGAATGTATACATGTCTAAAGAACACTCCTAAAACATGAATAATATCCACATTTCACACTTCTTACTCAGAAAACGCTCCAGTCGGAAAAAGGCCTAAATTGGGATATCAAAACAGAATGTGCAGTTAACATGGCCTGTATCAAATTCGGAATATTGGAATATAAATTTAGTGTGCATGTAAACATATGTCAAACGGTCCTCAACGCCTTAAAATTTCACTGAAGGACTGTCCCGATGTCCAGGACCAGGATCAGACCAAGGACTAAGGCCTTCATTTGGAGACTTTTCAAGGATGCTTCTGTGGATCCTCTGCATTCTTTAAACCCTAAGCACCAGACTTTTAAAAATGCTGCTAAATGAAAAAGACCTGACTGCTTTGCCGGTGCAATATGCATTTAAATATAATCTTATTAGCCAAGGCAAGTTTATGTACCGTGTATAGTACATTTCATACACGAAGGCAACTGAATGTGCTTATACATAATTAAATGGAACATCAAGAGGAAAATAAAAACAAAGAATAATATAATTCAAGAATTATTAAACTGATTAAATGAAGGTACAGTACTACAGGATTACATAGCAATAAGTCATACACTGCAATAAGGGTTAATTAAGACTTTAAGTGTGATAAGAATAAGATGTATGTTATAGTCATAGTTACATACCAGCCTCAGTTAGTGTGTTAGGCTGAATCAATAGGTGTAGCTGCTTGTTGTTACCACCTTCATTTGTGTTTTCATTCGCTGTTGAGGAACCGGACTTCCTGGTAACCGGTGGAGGAGTGAGGTCCACAGCTACATACTCGTGTTTTATGTCCTTCTATTACTAACTGTCTCAAATATATGTTTTACTGAACCACAACATTGGAGGCAGGACCTTTTCAATGATGTGGCCTGCAAAAACACACACTAGACTGTTCCATTCATGGATGTATTGATTGGGTAGGACAGACTCTGACTGGACTATGAAGGACCCAACCACTAAGGAAGGATCTTTGACTTTGAGAAACAGCTGTAGTGACTGACTCAGCTCTGGTCACAGATCAAAGGTCAGCAGGCTGTAGTAGAAACATGCCCGTGGCCTGGCAATGAAGGTGGACTGTACCATATCTGTGAAAAACCTGCATCCGTGCTGTTTGTTTCATCAGAGTCAAAGGCCAAAGCTCTGCTCTGCGTTCACATCCAACCCTCTGCGGGAGCCAGAGGATTATGGGAAATGATCTGTGTTTCCGGTGCTCTAACATGCATCTGTCTGCGATAGGATCTGGTGCCATCGCTCATGTCAATCTGCAGCTGAAGATAAGCAGAGTATGATAAGCTGCAGCTCCTTCAAGTGTTAGATTCATTTCAGCACTGGCTCTGCGTGTGTGATCCTATCGCTGCAGCTCTTTATGTTAAACCTCAGCATTCCCATGCACGTCGCGCTGTGTTTTAGCAATATATTCAGGGCGGCGAGCGGCCTCGCTTAGCCCGATCACATCAGGTTAGTGATCCCACAGGAGGCCGAGGAGAAAGCCAATGAGCAGCCCGAAACCCAAGCCAAAATAACAACAGCAGCAGCGGAGGCAGTGGCACCGCAGTGAGACACACTCTGCCTCCAGATCATCTATCACTGTTCAACAGCACAAACAGACACACATAGGGATCAGGGGGTTGATAGAAACTCAAGTAGAAACACAAAGAGGGGGTTTAGGAGCTGTTAGGGTTTGAATGTTCAAGTATCAGCTGCCAGGTTCAGTCTTCCTGTCATCTGCCTCGAGTCACAGAAAAGGCTTAAGAGGAGACGCTGGGGAAGACGTCTTCATTTTCATGTTCTGTTTGGTGAATAAGTGGCACTTTGGTTTGGTTTGTTTCATTCATATTTACTGGAACTGTGCTCACAAACACATACATAGTCATAGCAGTCAGTTCACTTTGAAATTCTGCCTCACTTTGGGAGGAATTCAGTAACCGTGGTGATGGCTTTGGGTCTTAGCTGCAAAAACCCTTCTTCTGCATGACAACTGCAGCTGATTGGTCAGAAACAAAGTACAAACAATGACAGTGTAGCACAGCATTCAATATCCCTACATCTGTCCTGTAAACTCCCATCATGCTGACTTATCTGGTCTTCTGGTCTTGAAGTACGAAGATGATGATGGATGATGACAGTAGATTCACAGCGATAGTGCATGGAGCCTGAGGCGGCAAAACAAACAACATGTGATCCAGGAAGCTCGTCACTCTGCGATATTTTTGTCAAACATGAAACCGCGGGAAAAATTCAATAAGGCTAATTGGTGTAATGTGTGTAGGGCCGTCTGTAATTAGCTCAACTGTGATTCCCCCGCCACTTTGATGAACTTCTGGAACATGAAACGGTCTCAGTTTGAGAAGCCTCAAGGTTGACTCCGATCAGCTGATACGGAGATGACAGTGACGCGTCCTTTGATCTCGCCGTAATAAAGCAGAGAGGAAACGCAACTCACAGATTATCTCGCATGCAAATCACACAGCCGCCTCCCCGCTCAGTTTCACACTCTTACATCATGTGTTCTGCAAAATAAAAGCCTGCACTCATTTTATTTTTCATTCCTCCTCACATGTAAACTATGTGGCTCCAGCTGCGCGAGTGAATCAAGAGAAAGTGTCATGTCTGAGTGAATTCATCTCAACACAAACTCAAAGTGTGTCCAGTGCAAACACACAATATTTTATTCAGTGCACACAGATTTAATGAACGCATCTGTCTGCAGAGTGTAACATTTTTACAGCAGCGTACTAAGGATCGATCAATAAAGATGGACGATATTCATAAAAGCATATAAATGATATTCTTGCATTTGAATGTTTGGTTGAACCAGTGAAACTTGGTTGATGAACAGAATGTATTTAGAAAAAAATCGAGCCTGCATTGATCATAGTCAATGTCTGAAATTAATTGCTGAAAATAAATTTACTTTTGTATGTTTTGTTGAATTTCAAAAGGCTTCCAGTAAGATTCAAAGAGATTTACTTGTTTTAAACCTTTAAAGCAGGGACGGATGAGACTTTAGAAAGCTTCAAAATCACAAGTGTAATTATCCTGTTTCTTGTTTAGAAATGAATAACGAACAAACCGACTGGCTTAGTACTCCATTTGTGTGATGTTCTTTCTTCTACCCTGTTTACAATTTACATAAATGGCTTGCCATTTGAAAAAATAAAGTATTCACTTGGACTCAAGGATGAACTGGTTATATTTTGGTGACCAAAGGTCAAAGGTCATTGTGGATGCCCAAAACACTTTTTTGGCCATACCTGCCAGTAGCCAGGGTAATGGAGGCATCTGACTGAATGTTACACTCCGTCTGGGGGAGTAGGAGCGCAGCATAAAAGTAGAGAGGAGTCCCGCCCCGGTCCCCAAACCAAAACCAGGAAACACTGGAGCTTCAGCGAATGGTGCAATTTATTATGTATGAAGTAAAAACCAAGTGATAATAAACTTCAGGGAGAACCCAGGCCAACGTAATAAACATAACGGAATCATCTCCTTACAAAAAACAACTAACTCTAACCCGAACCAAAAGACAGTTGCTACACCTCCCTAACTTACCAAAAACAGGAAAAAAGCTGTGCTAAACAAAAAGGCAGTCCACCCCTACTAGCTGTATGACTGATGTAGCTAAGTATGAAGTTTGAAGGCTGAGGACAGGGACACGAAATGCTGCTGTCAGGTTCTGCCAAGGGAGGCCGGTGAAAATGTGGCCCATTTGAAGGGCAGGATGATTCACAGGCAGCCAGTCGTGAGTGGACACCAAGCCAGGCCAAACCCACGCATCCAGCCAATCCAGAGGCGGACAGAGCTCCTCACAGGCACAGAGCACACACTCAGACACAAACACTTAGACCGAGGAAAAAAATAAAGTTAGTGACAGTACTAAATACAGATAAATACAGCCAGGAGCATAACACTGAACTCATGGTACTTGATGAAGAAGATTGCACTTCCATATATTTGTATGTGCAGAGACTGTTTTTTTCCCCTGTCCTACATTTAGTACAGTGTAATATACTACACTGCACTTCCAAATTTTGTTGCATCTGTGTGTTGATACTGTGGATAGTATGAAGGACGGATGCCATCTTACACCTATTATTATTTTAAATCCAGGCTGCATGATTTGACAGACTTCAGTGGAATAGAACTTTCCAAATCAAGCTGCGATATTATGTGTAATTAGGCCCTCAAAGACCTGCCTGATAAACCTCTGATCACCTCCATGAGCTCGGAGACGGTTGGTGTTCTGCTGCCAGAACATCTTCCTCCAGTTACATCCATCTCTGCTATACATTCTATTTCTTCTAATGTGTCTGTAAACAGACTCAGGAGGACCTTTTTATGGAACTTTCCAGAGAAATAGTGCGAACAGAGAGACAGTGAGTGGCATTCGGCCTTAATCCCGTCTGTGTTTCTATGAACAGCAGCCAGTCTCATGTAAAGGACTTCCAGCTGCAGAAAAGCCCTTCTTTTTTTTTTTTCAGCCGGTGACAGAGTCGGCAGACCTTGACTGTGTTGTGATCACTGTGCCTCTCCTGGTCTCTGATGAATAGAGTAAAAAATGCTCAGCTCGGAGGCAGAAAGAAGAAACCTTCAGCCACATAACAGCTCACTTCACTTCAATTCAAACCTTCACTTTTGGTTCCTGCTGGTCCTGAAAACTCATTTAAACATCTTTTTTCTACTTTTGTGGAACTGAATGTTTTTAAAAAATCTCAAAAGAAGGCATTGCAGCTTCCAAAGGTGACAGTTTCCACTATTGTCTGGGGCAAATATACAGCAACATTATATAACGTTTGATTCATTTTCAATCTATTAACTTAGCATTTAGAGAGACAGGTTACGTGATGGAAAAAAATCATAATATTTTGGGGAAATAGTCAAAATATTCTGAGAAAAAATATTCATATATAGCCATATTACATAAGTAATATGTAATAGAAAAATAGTCAAATATTTTGTGAAAAAAGTCAATAATTAATCTGAACTAAAACACAATTTTGATATAACAAAACAAGTTTATAAAGGGGAAATATATTTTAATATGGATTGATCTGTTTATAATATAGACATTCTTTTACATTATAAATTAAAATAGGCCAATTCCATACACGTGCTATTGCTTCAAATAGATTTCACAAAAGACTTCCACATATTTTTTTACTTTATGGCACAGGGATAATGTCATACTTACAAGTCACTGTTTATTAATCTTCCAATAGACATAGTTATTGGAGTTATTGTTCCTGTATGAACACGTTTTGACATGATGAATATAAACTGCAGTCTGTATCTCACACATGCCCAGACGCCTCACTTTGGCAGATAGAGGGAGAAGTATGAAAAAATTAAAAGAAGTCATCAGTACAATCTACTTCATGAACTTTGTAAAGCTCCTCTAACACTGAAATCAAAATGAATAGTCCCTTCCAATAACACAAGGGGCCTTATGACCTACAGTGCAGCCAATTTTGGCTTCACTTTTTGGGAGCTGTCGCTACATCCATCTTTATCGACAAGTACTCGGCCCTATGGGACCTTCCTTTAGAAAAGATACGAAGACAAATCAGTTTTAGATCCTGTTTGAATTATGTAATTCAATGTAATTCAATTGTGATAAGTACTAACAACACATATGGCGTTTGTCAGTTTTGTCTCAACTTTGAGGACAGAGATAAAACTGATGCTGTTTTAGAACCACTTTCAGTCCAAAATAGCAGAAAAGTATCTCCGTTGCCGCATGAATCTGTTGAAATGGAACAGTTACCTTCAGTTGTTGGCAGAAACCCAGTTTGTTCTATGCATGTGCAAAAACACTACTTTGCTAAATCAGCGTTATCTTTGGTTTTATGTTATGTTAGTAATGAAATGGAACATAAAAATTTTATTTGCATAAATACACATTTTTTGTGAGTGTCTAGTTTGTGGTGCTAATGAAACAGAAGATTAGCTACATTGAAGTGGGTCTCCAAATGTTTTCTCTAAAGCCCAAAATCTTCAAGGTTTTTCAACTTCAACTTTTTTGTAATCTCCCTTCAGTCTGACTGAGCTGCTAACTGCAGTTAGCTTGCTAGCTAAAGGTCAACTAAATTCAGCTCCCATAACATTCATTTTCTTTAAATCCCACAAACTGCAGTAAAGTAGGTAGAAATAGTGGTGACATAACATAGTGTTTTTACACATGCGTAGAGCAGATCAGGTTTCAGGTACGAATCAGATAGTGGCATGTCGTTTTTGTGTTGTTTGTGGTTTAATAATGTTGTAAGTGGACTGATCTGGCCTTGGAGGAGGTCTGGACTGTTTGAGTGGCCTTGTAGTTTTTATTTGGAAAAATAATTTCTTCTGGCCTTTATAAATATTAAGTAAAAACGAAAACCCATCATATGCGCCCATCTGTTTCCTTTGTGATTTACTATATTAGTTCTGGCAAGGTAATTTTTTTTTTTTTAGTTTTTCCTGTTTCCATTCACTCAAAGCTCATTTCTGTTCCATTTCTCATCTCGCTGTACTCTTTAAATTCATTTTGATCCATTAATACAGCAGATGGAACTGATCTGTTGTGTAATGTTCCTGTTCAGCAGGGGTTAAAAACTGACTCCAAGTTTGCGCCAGTGTTGGTGTTTTTCATCGTCTGCTGCACTCGTCGACAGTTTGACCAGCGTTTTCATCTGCTCACCTTTGGCAGTAAACACTGATGTGGAACAGTTAGCGGAGGGAATATCACACTGAAGCTCATCATCGTCTTACTGCTTCCTTTTATCACAGGAGGCTTGTTAACCTTTTACTGCCGACTTTCAGGATAAAACACTTTACAAAGCGGCGGGCTTCCTTCAGTCCACGTCGTAAAGCCGCGACCCTCACTGCGTTCTGCAGAGAGGATTACAGATAATGGAGCAGAAAGAACAGGGAAGCTTATTTTCTAATGTCTGTAACTCACTGTACACTACTTTTCACTGCTTCCATCGCCATCAAAAAGTAAATTAAAAGCCTATTTGCTCAGAAGCAGTAATATGTCTGGACCTTATGTAACTACTGAATCACCGCGCAGCCTCCGAGATTAACAAGAACCACAGTCCCAGCGACGGAAACCACTGCTGTATGAATGATGCAGAAGACGAGTTTAACACAGGGGTAACACGGAAAAACATGTTTAGAAAGTCAGGGCATATTGACATTAACTTTAAATGGTCAGAAGTAGTAATGTGTAACCGTCCACCTGTGACCTATACACGTGGTTTGTCTTATTATTTTCATTCCATATGTTCAGATTCGGATTCAGTACATTCAGATTTTCATTCAGTATATTTAAGTTTCATTCTATATATTCAGCTTTTCAATCAATTCTGATTTTTCATTCAAATATTCAGATTTTCATTCAACATATTCACACTTTAATTCCATATACTCCTCAAGTATCATTAAATATATTAAGATCATCATTCAAAATCATTAAGATTTTCATTCCATATATTCAATTTTCATTCAGTATACTCAAGTGTTATTTCAAAATATTCAAATTTTCATTCAAATCAATTCAATATATTCTATATATTCAAACTATATAATCAGATTCTCATTAAATATATTCAGGTTTTATATTCAAACCTTCATTCCATATGCTATATCAAGGTTTCATTACATGTATCATTGATTTTCATTCAATATATTCAAACTTTCTTTCCATATATTCCGATTTTCATTCAGTACATTTATGTTTCATTCCATATATTCATACTTTAATTTTTGATTTTTATTTCATATATTCATGTTTTGTCCCATAAATGCGCTTCCAATCAGTGTAGCCCCGTTGTGAACCTGCAGCTGTACATCTCCGCTGTGCTGGCGATCAACAGACTTTGAAGGTGTTCAGTTAAAAAGTAGTGTTTCCTTCTGCTGTTTCCCGCTTCCCGCTGTTTGACGACCAGGCTCAGTGATGTGTTTTTAATTGTTGCAGACAACAGTGTTTCTCTAGAGCACTACCAATAAGATAAATCAGGTTACAGGTACACAGACAATACCGTTTTGGAATTTAAAAATGTGATTGATTTAAAATCATCATTAGACATCTGTAAAGACAGAAATAGTCAATGACGTGAAAATCTAAAGTAACTGTTTATATTGAGTTCAAATGTTGAGGATCATCGAAGGGAATTTAATTTTAACAGTATGTGTTACGTCAGACCAGATGTATGTTTCAGTACATAGAGTGAAACTGTGGATACTCCGGACACGTACTACTCAATTAAGAAAGTGTATAAATACTATTGGGATATTATAAACCTTATAACAACTAATGGGACATTATGAACTTACTGGTTTTAGGGGCCTCTCTGTGTGGAGTTTGCATGTTCTCCGGGTACTCTGGCTTCCTCCCACCGTCCAGAAACATGCACCTTAACCTTAACAGGTTGAACAGGTTAATCGGTCACTCTAAATTGGCCATAGGTGTGAATGTGAGAGTGAATGGTTGTTCGTCCCCTATATGTCAGCCCTGCGATGAACTGGCGACCTGTCCAGGGTGTACCCCGCCTTTGCCCGATGTCAGCTGGGATCGGCTCCAGCCCCCCCGCGACCCTGAAGAGGATTAAGTGGTTACAGAAAATGAATGGATGGATGGATGGATGGAGTGGTTTTAGGTTTTAATGATTGTATTTGAGAACATACAGTTGACATTTTTATGCAATCTGAAAATAAAAAAGGTGACAATGTTGCCATATTAATAAAAAAGTACGAGTTAATATAGGATATTTTTTGTCTTCCAGGGGCAGTTTGTCTGTGATTTGAACAAAAATCACTGGACTGATCCTTTAACAGTTTCTCTACTAACTCTTTGCTAGACACTAATCTATCAGGATTCATGTGGAATCTGTGCCAAATACTTTACAGACCTCATCTGAGGGAAAATTTTCCGTAAGAGGATGTGAGAGCTCATCAGTTGAGGACATGAAGACGTCGCAGCAGTCGCCATCTGACTCCCGGCGGCCGCATGGAAACAAATATCTATCAGGCAGCGTTGCCACCTCGCTGTAAATCAGCATGTGGCACAAACATATTTCCTTCTCTCTCCGCCGGGCCGGGGGTGTTGTGTATGTCGGAGATTTGAAATAGACTCCAAACTGTCAAATGACCCACATCACTGAAAAAAATGAAAACAAACGATGAGGTAAATAACCTGAAAATATGAAAACCAGAGCTCATAGATCTTCGGCAGAGAGAGACACGCTGCTCAGGTGTGACATCCGGCAGGTGATGCATGAGAAAAATGACCTGAAGGAGGAATCAGAGGAAGAAGGAAAATGGTGAGAAAGATAAGGAGGAAAGGGAAGGGGGAGACAAAGAAATAAAAGAGAACGGAAATAAAAAATGAGGAAACGGAAATCAGGAGGGAAAAGGAGCCCGATGAGAGGAAAAGTAAAACAGAATGGGAGATGAGAAAAATCAAGGGACAACACATCTTCACAACTAAACAACAGAATGAATCGATTGGCAATGACTCTAACAACAACATGGACTCTAAATATAACAGATAATGTTAATGATGAAATACTACATAACTGTTATATCTAGGCTGTGACAAAGATAAAGTTTGTTTTGGAGTCTGTGATGTGCTGGGACTTTGTTGATGTTAGCCAACTCCTTTCTGTTGTACATCGTACACCCTCTTATGGGCTTCGCCTTTAGTTTCCCATTATAAAACTTCACCTTGGCGCCCTGAGATCTTTGCACTAATCGACCAATCAGGAGGGAGTGACCACTCAGTGGTCAACAGTATAAAAACCTATTGCACCCATCACCCATCACTGGGTCATGACCTGCAAATTCTGTCACCCACTAGTGATGTAAGGATAGAAGGATGACTGTGAGCAAGCTCTGCGCTGGATGTTCCGGTTCAATGACAGCATCAGACGACCACCTGTCAGGCTTCTTCTCACGCACCAGGCTGAGACCAGCTCCTACCCTACATGCCTTGCTCTCCCCAGGAGCAGTGTGAACGCTTCTGGACATTTGCTTACTCTGCGGCGACTCCCACCATCGCCTCCAAACCGTGGGATGAATAAGATGAGAAGACGATTCCCTCTTCTCTTAGGGGCCAGTGGAGCCAAAGAAACCACCCGCTAACTGTTAGCCCCTTGATGATCTACTGGGCCTCTTCACGTCAGCGCCAGAGTGAAGGGTGTAGGGTCATTACCGCCATTACCATCCAAGAGGGATAGGATGACGACCAGCCTGTTCAACAAATGCTTCGCTCTGCTCAGGATGTGGTGCTGGCCGGTGATATGGCTTGTCTGGTGGGCTCCCTCAACAACAACACCAAGCTCTTATCCGATGAGATTTTGAAGGTGCAGACCAGGTCGCTGCACTCCTTCAAATGTCCATTTGCCATTGACGATGGCTGTGCGATGTGTGCAGCACAGGTAGGTCATTGGCACCTCAGGCTACGAGTCCACGAGCGGTGGCTTTTAAATATGCCTATGTCGTCTGAGTACTGTTCAGCTCAAACATACAGGTGATGATCAACCACCTGGAGACAGCAAGGAGAGTGTCATAGCAGCTGGCGTCTCACCTGCGGCCCCAGAACCCCCCCTCCTCTCACCAGAAGCAGCTTCTCCACTGTTTTCTCCACTGTCAGCGATGAGGATCAGGCAGCTGTGGCCTTTTCGCAGTGGTGAACCTAATGCTACTGCTTGCTTTAATTAGTTTGCACCCGGCACATCACACAAGGAGAGTGATTCAGTTTCTGCTTTATTAGCATGTTTCTCTCCTCCCTTTGGCGGGCGGCCTGATCCGTGTCCAGAGTTTGACCTCCCTGCGCTGCGTCTCATGGAGCGATACGCTGTTTCCGAGATGGTGGCATTGGCAGTGGAAATGGTGGCTCTTCTGTGGAGGACAGCCATAGCTGAGGTGTCGGGTGAGAAGGTGCTTGTGGATACTGCTAGCCACACAGACGCCTAACCAGTACAAGAGAAACCTCGTCAACATGTTAGGAAACCTAAGAGACTGATTGAGTGCTTGTTCACTTGTGTATACAAGTGTATAACAACAAAGCATTAATGATGTTAACTTTTTGTTTTATTTAAAAGCCAAGTTTATTGCAAATATTAAGGTTGCTTCATCTCATAGATCTATATGCAACTGTGTGCTAACTAATGTTTGTGTTGCTGTTGTAGTTGTATTTACTTATGTTTTATGCTGTTACTACAGGTATGTCTTATTCATGAGAACAGTTGACTTTACTGATACAGCCAGTATGCAGATGACTCATGTCTCAGTCAGACCTAGACAAACTTGTCCATGCATTTATTTTCAGTCAGCTCGATTATCGCAATAGTGTGTTTATAGATCTCCCAAAAAAATCAGACGGCTGCAACTGATTCAGAATGCTGCTGCTTGAATCCTCACTAATACCGAGAAAAGGGATCATATCACTCCAGTTTACAGGTCACCACACTGGCTTCCTGTCTGCTAAAGAATTGATTTTAAGTTAATATTGTTGGTTTATAAAGCACTGAATGGTTCAGGGCCAAAATATGTCTCTGATATGCTGCTCAATTACAAACCACCCAGACCCCTCAGGTCATCTGGGGCAGGTCTGCTCTCTATCCCCAGAATTAAAACTAAACGTGGTGAAGCAGCTTTCAGTTTTTATGCTTTTACTGCTTTATTCGCTACATCTTGGATTTTCAATCAATGTTTTAAATTTTAAATGCTTTTTTTTCTTTGTGAGCCAGACTACCTCCAGATGTGGTCAGGGGCAGAATCCAAATCCAATCACAATGTGGTTATACCTTGCATTAACATGCATTTTTCCCTGTTACCTGGGTAACTTATCCAGATACTGACTGCATTTAAATACCAGGTGTAAAAGGAGGCTGCTAACGTGAACGAATGATCAGCTCCTAGTACGTCACAGACTCCAACGCAAACTTCACATAAGCACACAAGCATAAGTTTTATACTTTCAAGAAAAATGTTACGTATGCTGTCAAATATAGTTATAAAGAACGAAGATCTGAATCAGAATGTCAGAATGGGCCAATAAAACTGTAATCAGTGTGTCTCTACTTTGTACCGGTTGATCCTCTGTTAAGGGTTTTGTCTTCAGACTCTGTATTCGTAGGTTTTTCTTCTTCTCCTGAGAGCCTCTGTGGCGGACGTCTCCACCCCCCACAGCGTTTAACCCCCCCATTGAGCCTCAATAAGAAGTTCAGTTTAACAATCCGAGTCTGCATTGTCCCAGCTTTTATTCTCATTAGGCGTGTGGGAGAAGATGATTTCTTTTCTTTTCTTCTCTGCAGCACACCGAAGTGGAATTACACCCAGCGCGGCTTCTCTTCTGGGTGCTTTTATGGATCTCAGCTTCTCCGGCAGCAGCGTGGCAGATTATTAATCAGATTCATAAATAATAAAAGATGGCAGCGAGGCCCCTGGGCGCCGGGGCCACTGCTTCTTCCACAGTGGGGAAAAATGATGGAGGATAAGTCACAGAGAACAATATTAACACAAAGCCAGCTGGATTTAGCCAAAGTCTGCTTACAGTCCACCTGAGGAGGAGGCGGTGGCTGAACGTCTTTATAAACCTCAGCTGGTTAATATTCCACCAGTGGCTCAGGGCTGCAGAGGAAAGTAGCACAAGGCTAATCTCTCTAATTCTCTGTGTGTTTAAGCCAACGCCGCTGCTGACCTGTTACCTGAGAGAGGAGTGTTACTGTCACATTTCTGAAAAGTTTCTCATGGATGTTTAGATTAAGTTTGTACATAATGATATCATGTCAAATTATTGTTTGATGACAGCTCTTACTTATCTGAAAAAAGAAGCCAACGCTTAAGTGTCATCAGGGGCGTAGTACCAAATTCTGGGCCCTGTACACTCTCAGTGTCAGTGTCAGAAAAAGAAAAAAAAGGGGTATTTATTTAAAATAAAAAAAGCATAAATAGGGTTTTAAGTTACAATCAGATCAGATTATATTGATGAATGTTTTTTTCATTGACCACCTCAATTGATGCATTTGGCCTACTTGTACTCAAATACCTAAAACATTAGGTTACATCTGGTTTGTGTACTAACGTGTTGATCCGTGACACTTTTGACGTAAACAAAAAACTACAGGTCTATTCCCTTTATTGTCATTAGAGACTTTTTATCAGGCACAGAGGCCAACTCAGTAGAACTATGTCTGTCCTCCAACTATGTGGGTTGCTGCTCACCCATACACATATACATATGAAGAATGAAAGACAGCCATGGTGTCCGGACAATTAACTATCAATTAACTTAATTCCACGTGTGCTCCAGTATCATTACACGTTTCATTGTACAGTTGCTTCCTATTCTTCCTGAGCTCACCTTAGGACACCTGCAGTACAGTTTGACAGGTAATCCTCTATCCCCACTCCACACCTGTCACGGAGCAGCTTCACACCAGAAACGACAGCGCACGGGCCTCCACCTCCTGCCTCACGGGTGACAGGAAAAAGTTTCATATTCTTATCAGTTCTCCATCAGGCATGTTGTTATCCCAGTTTATCCTTGTGTATCTTTTGAAAACTTCTATTAATGTAATGCATATTAACTGATGAAGAAAAAAAGTGACTGAAGGGTCTCAAATCCCTACGTGTGCTTTGTAAATACATTACATCAATAAAAATATCCTCCATCCTCAAAGGAAAACTAAAACTGACCTGGACATTCACTTTAAGATGAAAGCATAAAGTCCTTAATTTTAAAAAGAAATCATCACAAACCATATTCATGTGTTCAGTCACATGCATTTTCTTTACTTTCTTACATTTATCTGACTTTGATCATCTGTGTTTCAGGTTCCTTTTGTAAAGACACAAATTCATTCATAAATTCAAACAGGCATTATTTTATTATTCTTTTTCTTTTTATTTGTATGTATTTATTGAGTTTATGATTGATGTATTTTTGCCAAAGCAACCTGCATGACAAGAGAGGAGTGTTCAAAACCAGATACCATTTGTTGAGGTTTAGTTATGTCAAACCACAACATGTTACTTTAAAACTGAGAACATTTATAAAGTATCTTGATTCATTTGTTTTTATTTTTCAATGAGACTTCAGTCAAACTCAAAACTCAAATCAGTCAATTAAAATTACAACAATAACATTTTGTCGAAGGTGATTGATTTCATCAGGTAGATTTGTGTTCAAATTGCCATCTTTCTGATCAGTTAGTTTTTAATTAAGTCATTTAATTTTGTAAAAATGAGTGATTGACAGCTGATTGACCTGCCACCGTCCCGGATCCTTCAGACAACACAGCCGGGAACCAACAAGGGGGCCAGAGCACGTCTTCACTCTGACACAGACTCTGGCTCCAAATTGTATTGGATTTTGGCTTTTTTTTCAACACAGTGGGAGGAAACGGCATCAGTTTTAAATAAGGTCTGTGTTACAACCTGGTACAAAAAAACAGCTTGGGGCTGTGTTTGAAATGGCTTACTTACTTACACACTACTTTCAGTCAGAATCGGTATGCCAGTAACATGTAGTAGGTGAAAAACCTGAAAAATCTGCAGTAAGCCAAAGATAGCAATCCAGCCAAATTTCTCAGTAGCTGCTTGAGCTATCTGCGTGATATACTGCAGGTGTTTCTCAAAGTCAAGGAAGGATCTTTCAAGGCTTCATTTACATGAAGCTACATCATCAGATTTCAATGACCGGGATCCTTCCATGGACTGACTCCTTCCTTTGGAGAATTTTCAAGGACGCTTCTGTGGATCCTCGACGATCCTGTGTGTGAGTCTTTTAAAAATGCTGTTGAACAGAAGAGAGCCGACCACAACTGCAAATAAAATCTCAACGAAAAAGAATAAAGAGCCGCTCACTTTGCCAGTGCAAAATGCATTCAAACATCATTATTCTGCAATCTTATTAGACAAGACGAGGCAGGTTTATACATGATATAGCGCCTTTCATACACAAAGGCAACTCACTGTGCTTATATGTCAGTGGAATTGGATTCACCTTTATTATTGCCCTTGTAAATGTATTAGTTTTCTACTAAATACTACTGTCATGTTTTTCATTGTGTTACTAAACAACTGATTGGAGGTGGGACCTTTTCTGCTCTCACTCGACTGTTTCATTCATGGATGTAGGAAGCAGTGGCAGCTGGTCCATAGGGGGCACCGCCCCACCCAAAATTATTTGGAGAAGAAGAGCTATTTAAATTTAAATTTAAATATTAAACATATTCATTTTAACAAAAATGTCTCTGAAATGCTTAGATTAGTATTAGTATTATGCCTCGTCCTGTGTCCTGTAGTTCATGTCAACATTTATTCAAGTTGTTTT
>JAPQRN010000002.1:3905789-3921722 GCA_037367275.1 Coranthus polyacanthus
ACAGAGAGGAAAAAGAACAAAACTACTGGAAGGGGAAGACACAAAGCCAGCAACATGCAATGGAGACACATGCAGCACATGGACAGAGAGACAGAGAGAGACAGAAGAGACAGAAAGAGGCAGACACAGGAAAGAAGGAAATAATTATAGACATTGGCATAATAATGAGTTGTGAAGTATTATCCAGCACTATGACACATTATGTATGTTCATAATGTGTTATCGACGTGAACTTCATAGAAAGCGTTACCACAACTTCTTACGTCTCTTGTCCTGTTTACGTTTTGTATCTTTATATTTGAGATTTTTACATGTTGACTTCATTAACATGCCCATCAGCGTGTGATGTAATGCAGAGACTTTGTGAGCCTGTAGCTGCTCTCCATTGAAAACAGTCAGAAACACCGGGTTGGCTTCTTTCGTTATCGCCTGGATCGCGAGTGAAACCCCCACATGTGGCATCTCAAAGTCCGAGCCTTTAACCGCTCTTTCTGTTTTTGCTGCCGTCGGTTCTCGCGACACAAACAGCTCCTTTAATCAGGCCCCGTCTGCTCGTCCTCGGTCTCCTTTATTCGATGGTCGAGGAACACAGGCTCATTAAGAGGGTGTTTGCAGAAATCACCCGAGGACGGGTTCCTCCACAGAAGCGAGCGCCACCAGAATAGAAACAGAAGAGAAACAGTAAATCTAATGAGCTGCCCACAAACATCAGTGCAGGAGGAGGAAACTGAACAGTCTGTGGGATTAAACTCCTGTCCTCTCCTGGCGTCCAGCGTCCCGGACAGCCGTGTGGCCGCTCGCTGAAGCCCCATCAAAGACTCATTTATCACAACGGAGCGCCTTTGAACGCTGCTGCCTTTGAGTAACGCTGCTTTTCATCTTATTGTCTTTGGGCGAGGTTTGATCTCAAGTCTCTTCCTGTTTCCTCGCTGAAGAAAAAGAGGAACATTAGAAGTTTTTGCCTAATTAAAACTTTCTTTTTGCTGTACTTTGTGAGCACAGGTGCATAGATGTTTAAAGACTGTGCAGTGAAACTGACAAAGGCAGAGCTATCTGGAAATCCGGCCCTCGGATTAAAACCATCACACCTGAGCGCGGAGGCAGAGAGTCGGTGTTAACTCGGTTTTAATGCTTTCTGTTTAATCTGGGTGGCAGCAGCCTCTCACCTTCATCTGTCTCCTGTGAAGTTTCTCTTTAAAATATTCAGAAAGTGAACCGAGGCAGGCTCACGTCTGTGTTTAAACTTTAAAACCAGAGACTCTCAGTGAGATGTCAGCAAAACTCAAGTGAAAGGAGCCGCTGCTTTGAGGCTCAAATTCATCCAGCCGCATTTGAATTTTATGATCTAATGTTAAAAGAGTCGCTATGATGGAAAATGTCACTTATTGACAGAGACTGGTGTGAGTGCGTGTGTTCTCTGGGAAACATTTGTTTCTAAAAGAAGACACTTCCTGTCAGGCACACATTAGAAGTGCAGATTACACTTTTAAAGGACCATACTGCTGCTTTTCTCATGTTTTATCCTTTTAAATATTGACTTTCTGTTATTTACACTGCTGAAGATCATTTACCAGACCTACTTATGGACTGATGGACTTTTTGATTTTCTTTTTTTTTACATTAATGCAGATTCACTGACAGATTAATTCACTTGATTTTGTTGCCAAAGTGTCCTTGTGGTGCGTTCAATGGCATCCAAGAACACAATGATATGCTACTTTTGTCACAAAACAATAAGCAACAAAAAGATGTCAGTGTGTCCTTCATAAAAATGCAGATTTTCTGACATTTAACCATTGTATATGAAGAAACACTTGTATATAAACTTTTAGTTAACAACTTTATTTTTACGTCTCTTACTTTTTATTAGTCTTTTGTGACAATGAACTTTTTTTTTATGTCACAATTTAACTCATCTAAATGTTACTCAAAGCGTAGCGTCTTCTGCATTAAAGCTTGGTGGTGAGTTCAAGGACACTAAGTAAAGTAGCTCTGTAGTGTGGTGGGTGTTTGTTGGCACTAATAAGGTTTTTATTCTGGAACTGACTCTTAACGGCGGGAACATCCTTGAATGCGAGATTAAAAAAACAACCCTCAACAAGTAGAACATTTTTGCTAAAGCCACAACTTCTGATCAACATAATTTCTTTTATTACGTGTCCTTCTGCTGTGTTCAATGACAAACAAAAAATGCACAGTAATATTCCTTTTGACAGAAAATGTAACCCAGAAGACAAACAATAAGCACAGACTGAAAAAAAGGATAAAAAAGACGAGATGTCATTGTGTCCTTCGCTGAAACATCTGTTGATGTCTTGTCCTTCTTATGAGTCATTTTTCTTTTTTAAAGACATTTAAAGTAACAGTTTAAAGTGTAGCAGCCTTTTTGTTTATTTCAGCTTACAGTTGGTCGAAGAGCCGGCTGGTGTGGACAAAAACACATCTTTGAATCGTGATATATGACATATACATATTTTGTCAGTGCCAAATCTACACAAAACGTCACAAAAAACGTGTTCAAAATAAAGTTTGATATACATGAGATAAACAAGTTGCCGATGTACTGGATTTGAAAGAAAGTGCTTTAAATGAATGTGCAGTCTGTATAACAGCATGTTGGGGCCACTTCAGGTAAAACCAAAAAACTTTCAAGCAGGGGGGTGTTTCAAGAAAAGTTTTTAGTCTTGTAAATGTTATAATTGTAACATTTACAAGACTAAGACTGTCTTTTTGCTAAATGTGTTTTCTAGGCTTATTTCTCCTTTTGTAATCCGTCTTTAGACAGTTTAATTTAGGGCTGAGGGCTTTTAATGATACTCTCAGTCAATAGAAACTGTTGAAAATGCTTGTGTTATTTTATGAGACTCATCCTGAGAGCAACCAGCACAGACTCTGAGCTCGTCGCTGAGATCCCCAGAGATGTCTGTCCATCAGCCCGCGGAGAAGACTGCCGCACGCAGAACATACAAATAAAGTTTGGTTTGAGATTGAGAGGCTGTGGTTGGTTTGTGAGTGACGGAGGAGGTGGTGTGGATCGACAGGGGGATCCTCAGGGAGATCGCTGAGAAGCAAACCAGGTGGAAAAAAAGCTTCTCAAAACGCCATCTGCTCGTCATCGCCACTTCTCCTCCTGCACTTTTTTCTCTTTCCTTTAAAGTTTAGGCACTGTTTGGGTTATTTTAGTTTCTGTGAAGGCCAACATGGTAGTTAGTTACGAAAAGCTCTGAATCCAGACATCTCGTTTTGTTCTCGTTTGAGTTTCCAGTTCATATTCAGGACAAACTGACTCAGCTGAAGCAGCAAAAGAAGTTTTTGTCTCCCTGCAGGCAAGTACCACTCAACTATATGCAGAAAGTGAGGAAAACCTGCCAGCCAATCAGGAACAGACAGTATTTATGGAAGTCAAAGATCCTGATGACTATAGGTTTGTTGATAAAAACTATCTAGAATGTCACGCAGAGAACAGCCAAGTCCACCAGGCCACTCTACTTCTGTTCCACAGTATTATTTTAGTCAGGACCACTTTTGTCAAAAGAAATGTACAGTATTTCATCTGCATCAGTTATATTTCGTGGTCTGGCTCTGTCCTGGGACCTGTCTGACCTTCTACATGCATACGTGGAAAGACTGCTCTTCATAAGCATACATGGAGCATCAAGACTGAACAAGACAGAGCAGGCAACGATGATAACTACAACAAAATGACATTGATTTATTCTAAAACGGTACATTCCCACTCTGTTTAAAAAATCTCCCTACACACTAGAACACAAAAACAACTACAAACCAACCATTGTTTGTGTTGGACTTTGAACTGTGGACACTGTGGACCTTCAGATAATAGGCCCTTTCGCAGTGTAGGAACCTTTTGTAGTTCCGAGAACCTTTTCAGGAACTAGGCTCCTTTTCGCGTTTTTGCACAGCATAGGAACCAGGAACCATATACCATAGATCCTAGAACTATTTTAGCTCCTACTCCTGGGCAGGGTCTTTTCATGGTTCCATAGGAACTATATGACGCAAGTGTTTGGTAATTGGTAGAACCAAGGCCACGACTTTGCTAGATTTCCGCATCTTGCAGTTCCGACATTTTTAAAACTTCTGTGTAGCGTGAGCTGTGTTGGAGCAAATAACAATGGAGAAAACTAGCGATAAGTGGAGCGACAGCAAAGTACAAGCCCTTCTGGCCTTGTACGTTACAGAGGAGGTACAACGAGAATTCGAAGGCTCACAGCATATTATAAACATTTTTGCAAAACTCAGCACAGACTTATACTGTCGCAGACGTTTGTGTCACACCGGTCCCTCCCATGGTTCCTTAATACCTGTGCGAATGCAAACCAAAAAGTTCCCCTCGGGGAGAGTAGGTCCTAGAACCAAATTCGATGTGGATAGTTCCTAGAACTAAGTTCTTAGAACTACTCTGTGCGAAAGCGCCTTATATTGGACGCAGCAGACGCAGAGACTTCAGTCTGTCAGGAAGATGAACAGTTATAAACTTAAAAGTGCTGGTTTGGGTTGTTAAAGTGTATTCTTTATATTCCATAGATTTCACCACAAGATTGGTACATGTGTCCATCTCCGAATGACTGACCTCGATCTACTGCTGGTCGTACATTGATCTACATATCCTATGTACAGTGCTTAACAAATGTATTAGACCACCACCCAGTGTAAGGTTTATGCCACAGCTGCCCTAAATTAACAGCATTGGTAATGACCAAAATCATTTTGTATGTTTCTGTAATGGTTAATACATCAGTATGTAGAAGTTCTTTAACTGAAATGATATTGTTAAAATATAGCTATTATTGTGATCCGTGAATTTTCAAATTCACAATTTTAAAAAAGCAGAAAAAATAGTAAAGCACATTATTATTTCTTGATTTCGATGTCAAATTATAGTTATTTACTTGGATCCATGAACAGAAAATTTTGTTTTAGTGGTTGAATGTTATACTTGATTCATTTGTGACTTCTCAGAGAAGACCAGTGAGCCGGGTCACATGTGGGAAGAAAAAGATGAATTCAGTTTGAAATTCCTCATTCCTGTTCAAAATGGTAAAATGTGGAGAGCTCAGTGAAAATGAAAGAGTCCAGATTAAAACACTTCATGAATATGTTTTCTCCTTTTTATGACAGGTGGTCTAGTACATTTGTTAAGCAGCGTATATCTACCATGGTTGTTGTTGTTTCAGACAGATATATACAGGTACATGTTCATTACTCAAAGCAACAATAGACGTGTGAATTGATAGGTGACACCAAAATGTTCTAATCTCTATTGGATACACACAAAACCCTAAAAATCCTGATTTTGGAAGGCATTTTAAAAAGTGACATAAAAATGCTGTTTACGTGTGGATGAGAGGAACAAACGCAGAGAAAAATGTCAATTTTACAAAACATCCGTATGAACGAGATTCACCAATTGGATGTGCAGAGGGAATCTATCACGCTGCATTGCTTGCTAGTTTGTTTTTTTTGGCATCATTGAATTCCCTAATTACCTTTCAGCATATTGTAATTCAAGTGGTCTGAGAGGAAACGAGAATTCTGCATTTACTCCTGGCTGTGTTTTCAGGTTGCAGAATATCTGCCGTGTGATGGGTGTTTTCAGAGAGGCGGGGGAATAAATACGAGATTGACAGGTGTAATTACTGATCGCTGTTCTAATTCAGCCAGATGTAACTATGCTGCTTTACTCCATAACTCGACTCAGAAGGTCAGAAAAGTGGCTTCACTTTTCCACAGCGGCGTGAAATGTTTAGTCTTTGGACCGAGAGAAGAGAGCTGACTGGTACCAGTCTAAATACATGGGGTATACTAGAGGATTTTCAAACTGATTTTACCCATTTTAAAATCATGGGAGAGCACAGACATAACAACAGATTTAACATAGTTTTAATGGTCAATGGCTAATATCAGGCTTCTCAACTAGAATTAATGACTTTAATGAAAATAATAGCTCAAAAGACAAAAATTGCACTGAGAATCACCTAGATTTAACGGTCAGTTTGATGTTAAATTCCTGAATGAAGATTTATTCATGTAGGCATTTATATTTACTTAGAAGATGTTACGTTCTACAGTTTTCCTGTGTCTAACAAAGCCAAAAATAGTTACTAATTACAACTGTATGAAATTTGTTTGATGGGTGAGGATATCAGCCTTTAAAAATCCACTATCGGTCGACCTATGGTGAGGACAGACAACCCCGATGATTCAGTCAAGTTGCAGGACACTTTATTGCTTTTTGAGTGGAGATTCAGGGATTCACAGAATCTTACGTGATCAGTCAAACATCGAGCAGACCGCCATCGTCAGTTGGTTGAAAAAGTTGGCTGTTTTGAGGCAAAAAAGTATCATTAAATTTACACCTCATTTTCTACTGTCTACTCTCTACCTGTTTAAGGGAAGTATTCAGACTTACCTCGCAGATTTGGCTTTCATTTGATGAGGACCTTTGCAGCTGAAATGTCACACTTTTAACACAATTCAGGAGTTAATATGTTCCTGACAGAGCGGCTTCTTCCCACCATTTGTCCCCATGCCTTGTCCCGCCCAGCTGTGTGTTTTATTTTAATCCTCCTCTCTGAAAAGGCCATTAGCAGCAGCTCTTTGTTGGAGCTGAAATGAAGCTGAATGTGTCAGACTGAGAGGAACATGAATTAAACATCGGTGGGAGTTGGAGAGTTATGAGCAGTGTCCGGTCTAATAAGGCTGAGCATTAAGACCACAGGATGTGCACAGTGACTGACACAGAGTCTCAGAGGAGCTTTAACAGGAAAAACCCTCCAGGAGAAAGAAAAGGGATCAGATGAGAAGAGAATAAACCAATTTTCACCCTGTCATCTGTGTGTTTTAACCCGTATATTTCTAAAAATGTTGATGAACAGCTTTCTTTTTACCCATTGAAGTTGGCCACATTCGACCTGATCTGTACCGGAAATCTGAGTTGTTCTGCCTATGAATGTGTGAAAATACTACATCCTGTTACCAATACTTTTTGCAGCAGTTACTGGGATTGAAAGAGAATTGATGTAAATGTTACCTTTGGTTTTAGGCGTTAAGAAAAATAACATTTTTTTAATCAAATACATGTACTTTTTTCAGTCAAAACATTACCTAACAAGGTAATAGCAATTAATGTCACTAAATCCATAACAGAAACCTGATTTGTTGCATGTGTGTCTACTTCCTGTCACCACTTTTTCTAAATAAAACGTGGTCCAGAATCAATGTTACTTTTGGTTATACAAGAAGTGGAATACAAGATGATAATGATTTCTCATTAAATAAATAGGCTACATGTTTTTCTCTTGCAAAGAGTGTGAAATATATGGTGTATTTTCAACATTTTCTGCATTAATTAAACAGTGGGGACACAGCCACAAATGTTTTCTCAAATCATTTTTTAATTTTTTAAAACTTATTTTGTAATTTCCCCCTCAGGCTGACAGAACTGGCAAACGTAGCTCACTAGCTAATATTAGCAAGCCAGCTAGATTTAGTCAACATTAGCTGGCAAGCTAAGTGTAATTCGCCTGTTCAGTCAGACAGAGAAATTACAAAAACAAAGTTATTTTAAAAGCCTAAAATCCTTGGGGCTTTTGAGAAAGTACCATGTCAGTAAGTTATCATTAGCATTAGCTCAACCATCGCCCCTTGTTTTTCTCCATCTTCTCCCTTTTGTGGAAATGTGGTCACTTCTGGCTCCAAAGAGGCAAAATGGCAACAATAGCTAACACCATTTCTATCTAATGACTGCCTCCATTGGCTACATCCAACATAAAAGCTACGACACACTGATTTCTATATGGAGGACCCAGCTCGGTTTTTCAGTGAAAAAGTATGAATTTAGATGTGTGTGTTTGTATATAGCAGAAAATCTCAGCGTTAGTCCATGAGTCCAGATCATCTGTTCATGAGTCTGTGCATCTAAAGTAAACCTTTCAAGTCAAAGACTAATCTTCTGTAAGGAGCTGTTTGCTCTGTTAAAAAAATATGAAGCTATAGTCATGTTTTTATCTCACTGTCTGTAGTTTTACCTATTTCATTATTGCATTTGTCCCCACTACACTGACAGCTTTGACAAGTGTGTTTAAATTTGCATCTAAACTGTGACATGTGACTTAAATTTACATAATCGCAACCTACACAAATTGAAGAGTGGACCAAACTGTGTGATACTTTTTTTTTTTGGGTCAGAAATAATTGTTTTGCACATTAAATGAAGTAATTCAAAGTGACAGTTTACTGCAGTGAGGAGACTGATTGAAAATAAGCTATTAGTGGGAATGCATTGCGTTCATTTTGACATTCTGAGCTGCATTCATTTGAATCATTAGAACAAAATGGTTTTTTTTTTCCATCCAGCTGCTTGAAAGCAGTGGATGCAAACAGCCTCGCAGCTCACAAACATGTCTTTGTTCAGCAGCAGCAGCTCCAGGCAGCATCTCATGTCGGAGTGAATCTGAAGAAAAGCGAGGTCAGGGGAAGCTGCCTTCATTATGTCACCTTAACTGAATCCATATTTCTTTTCTTACAGATAAAATGGAGGATGTGTGCGGTGGAAATGATTGCAGCAGGTCGTGGATTCAGCACAGAAAGAGGAAAAACGTGACAGAAGAAGTCAGTGTCTTCAACAAACAGAGGGAAAAAAATCACTTTACAGAGAGAAATGATGAGGGGGTTTTCGTTGTTTTTTTAAAATGCATTAAGAGCCAAGTACACAATAACACAAAAATAATACCTCAAAGTAACAACAGAGGCATAAACATCACATCAACTTTTTTTTTTTTTTTTTACTTTTCCTGCCTTTTTCAGAGTTTCAGGTTCAAAGCGAACAGTTTCTTTCTGATCTCATTGGGTCTTTTAAAGTTTTTCTAAACGTTAGCTCTAACCTATGCACAACATCTTACACAGTTTATAGTCAGGTCTGGATTAGAGACAAACCCACAAATCCATTTTCCACCACACCACAGGCTTCAGTCTGTCAGGCCGGCGGGGCTTGTGGGAAATGGTGTTCGTTAATGCCCGTCAAAAACATAAGTATGACATTAACAAGGGAAAATTTGATGATTTTCTACTCGCAGATAAAAGCCCCTAAACACTTGTTAAGTCTGACATCATGGTGCAGCAAAAGTCATTTCCAGGTCCAAACAGTCAAAACGGTGGAGCCTCTATGCTTGTTTACCACAACTTATTTCTTTAGTTAGGTACCAGTTAGGATTCACAAGGGGCTAAATTCATTAATTGAACTCAAATACAGCAATTAGTGTAATTTTCCATCATCACTGTTTTACGTGGTGAGGTGTTACGGGCACGTCCAACCAGGAGGAGACCCTGGGACGGACCCAGGACACGCTGGAGGGATAATATCTCTGGGCTGGTCGGGGGAGCACCTTGGTGTCCCGCTGGTGTCCCGCTGGAGGTGGACAGGGAGACGGAAGTCTGGCCTTCTCTGCTTAGGCTGCTGCCCCCGTGACCCAGACCCAGACCAGTGACAGGTAGGTAGACTGTTTAAGCTCCTGGTACATTTACAGCAGTGCATTGCTGTAAATATACTGTGACTGAAGACATCTTTAGTCAAAATACCTTTGGCTTCACCCCATCCTCAGTTTTTGAAATAAATTGTTTATTTATCTTCCCCTGAACTGGACAGCACAGGTAAAGGACTGACACATGATACACAAAATACATTTTTCCCAAAGGTGATTTCTGTATTTTTAGGTAGTATTCATCAGACTGATTTATGTCCAAGTCATCACGGGTGATTGACAGCTGCAATGAACAATCACTGTCAAAATTCATCAGCCACATGACCAGAAATTAATTAAGTGGGATTTTGGCTTCACTTTCACACAGCGGGAGGAAGTGGCGTCACATCATTCATTTTTATATGTGGTTTTGAACAGCAGCAAAGACCTCCAGCCAATGGGAGCGCAGCGCTGCGATCCGCATCGGCTCCCTGGACCCAGTCTGACGTTGAATCTGTGTGTAGGACAAGATCAGTAATAGTTTATATCAGAATTAATTCACATACACTCAAGGCTTTTATTGTGAAAGGTAAGTGATGGATTTAAAGTGTGCTGCACAGAGCCTCCCTGTTGTTATTTTATAACTCTTATATTAAGTACAGACACTAATACAACGCTCAAATGTCACTTCTCGTAAGTTTTGTTTTTGTTAAATGTAATGTGTGTGCGAACATTTCACACCAAGATTCATCGATATTTTCTTGATTGATTTGTTTGTTCTTGATTTGTTGTAAAATTGTAAAACTGCCACAGATGGTAAAAGCCAGGTAGAAGAGATGATGACATCTGGCAAAGATGTTCATTTTTTAAGGAATTTGGGAATTTCAGCATCAACACTGAAAAAAACACAGTCTAGACCAAAACCTCACATTCCTCCTCGTGGAGCCCTTGGCCTCACTGACTATCATTAATATTTTTAATCATGATCAGTGACTTAAAAGGGTCTTAAGGGGAAACCTGTGATTTGTTTGTATTTTTTGTAATAGCACAAAAAGTAATAGTCTATCAAAATCAGCATTGTTGCTAATCACTGACATATCCCAGGCTGATAATCAATGCATAAAAAACCCACTTTGCATCAAATAGAAAATATTTTTTTATTAGCTTAATTTTTTGTGTAAAAAAAAAAAGTGGCATTATGTAGATAAACTGGCATTGATGAGGATTGGAGTTAATGACCAAAAAAATGTTTTTCTTCATATTTAATATTTTTAGTTAAGAGGCGTTAAGAGGAAAAGTGTGATTTTTTTATAAGGTGTCCTGACGGTTAATGATATTCCTGCTCTAATAGGTATATTCAGAGAGAAAGGCAGAGAGGTGAGTTTATAGATGTTATAATTCTGGTGAGTATCTCATCCGCTTCTAACTGATCATCTGATTCTCACCCTCCACCTCTTTCCTTCTTTTTCTTCTGGTCTCTTATTCGTTGCTTCCGCGTCAAATTCAGTGTCAAACCATTTTTTTTGTATGTGCAGTCATGATGTTCGTTTGCTTTTTGCTTCAGGATCCTCTTTTCTCTCTCTCAAATTCATCACTTTCTCCATGATTCACCTCTGAACAAATATATTCCCTTACATATGGAGAAACAGGGCGTGGCAGTCTGCAGAGTCCAGGTAGTGGACACACACCTCTCAGTTTAGAAGAATTCTGATGTCATGAGTGAAGTAAGAACATTTCTACACACATACTATTGAATGAGGCCCGATGTCTTGTAATGTGTGACGTCCTGTCGGCACTTTTGTAATGTACAGATCACGACTACTTCAAGTTACCCCATCATAATGTACAGCAACCTGGCCACTTTAAAAGTCAGGGCAGCATAATGTTCCAAATCTGATTTTAACTTAATTTACTCAAATGTCTGTGGAGTTCTGAATGGGGTTTTCAGGATGTTCTGGTGTCACTTCTGCTCTCTGTGAAAAAACTCTAGATACAATACCCATGAGCCTCAGCTGCTGTTGTCATGTAGAGGAGGCCTCAAACTGTCTCTACAAATTGATGATAAACAGCGAGCTAAACCTGCAGGTTACACTTTGTAGAAATGAGAGAATGCGAAGCTCTGTGATTGGGTGTTTGTTGCTGAAATGCACCTTGGGAGTCGTAGTCTGTCGGTGTTGGTGGTTCATCTTCTGTATTTCATGTATTGGTTAAATGTGGTTTTGCATGCGAAGCTTAACACATACTCTGACTAAGGTAGTGTTTGAAGGCTGCGCTTTTCATTGATTTACTGTAAATGTCGATGGAGATCTGAAGTTTTTTCGGACGCTGGAACAGAACCTGAACGTTCCGCTTTCACTTCAGCTCTGTGTTAAACCAAACCACTCTCTGACGTACAGTAGCATATAGGATGTATCAGCTAAAATAAGCCTCACATCTGTCCAGCTGCTGGTTTAGAAAACAGACACCTTTGTCTCCTCTTTGGCTGTTTATTCTCCTGTTGTTTTAGAAAGACCAGATTTAACAACGCCGGCTTCAGATGGAGAATTCTCAGCAGCTCTGGGTTTTTTTGGGGGTTTTTTTTTCCTGTTTGAGTGACGGACAAGTAGCTCCCTCTCTTCTTCTTCATCTCTCTCTTTCTGTCGGTTCACGTGGGCTTCAGCATCTGTGTCATCATTAGTATCATAACCTCTGTAAATATGCATCTTCCTCCAGTGTTTCTCTCTGACTGATCACATACATTATGGATGCTCTCACAGCCTCACCTCCTCCTCCTCCTCCTCCTCTTTCACCACCTTTTATGACAAATGCATATTTTTTCTGCGTTTCCTCCCACATTTGAACCGTGGCGCTTCACTGCCACCAAGTGTTTGCAGCGGCTGCAACAGTTTATCTCCTGTTTCCTTTAATACTGAGGCTTATGATTAGAACAAACTCGATGTCTAAACTGTACTATTCTGCAAACGCTGGATGTCGTTCATTGTAGATGTTGTTGTACATTTTGTATGTATAAAACGTGTGTCTGTTGAGTCATTCTGTGCAGAAATATATTACACAGTGTGTCTGTAGTTAATATGAAGCTTCAGCAGTCTTTGTTGTACAGGTATTTTATTAACTCTAAATCCAATTTCAGATCTGTTTATTGAACCTTTTTATGAAGTAAAAACAGCTGTTTTTGTGCAGCTAATTTTAATATACGCTGCACATTATCAAAAGATTTAGATTTTGCATCACTGTGCGCCTTCATAATATCAAGACTGATTTCAACCTTAATGGATGAAACAATAACTCGCAGAAAAGACGATCTTTTGGTGAATCCATTGGTGAATATCGCACAAGACAAAGATAGCAAGACGAAAGCTACGTAAAACATGTAACAACCAGAAAATTATGTAAAAGATGAAATGAGAACGTAACAAGATGAAAGGGATGTAAAAGACGCAACAAGACAAAAAAAAATGAAAGATGCAACAAGATGAAAGTGATCTATGACAAAAGTGACACAGAAGCTGCAACAAGGCAAAAACTACATAAAAGTCTAAAGATGTAAAAGACAGAAAGTCGTAACATTACGAAAGTGATGCAACAAGACGAAACGAGAACTTAATAAGATGAAAGTGACATATGGAAACACAAACTATGGAAAAGATGTAACGATAAAAATGACATAAAACACGAAACCAGATGAAAACAACAGAAAAGACACAACGAGACGAAAAAATAAAAGATGCAGCAAGAAAATGAAATCAAACAGTTTTATTTTGTTTGTTTTCTGTAGCCACTGTCTTTAAGCTCTTGTTTTAGCTGTGGTTTCATGGACAGTGCTTCAACCACATTGAAATCATTCACATTAGAGATTCACACCGAACCGTTTACATGGACATTAAATAAAGGGATCTGATGTGCGTTACATGAACCGTGGCAGTCAACAGAACTTTACTGACGAGTAACGTGGTTCAACCTGCTGCGAAGAGTCTCATCTGATGCAAATAAAACAGAACTTGTGGTGGTTTTGGATTTCTTCAGAGGTTCGGTGGATTCCATCTTCGTCTTTTCAAACACTCTTCACCTTTTGACCATCAACGTGTTCAACCATCCTTAAATCTTTTGTGCATCCAGCTCTAAAGTGGTATTCTTTATATGTAGTTTTTCTGCCTCCATATTTGTGATCCTCTTGGAAACGTGAGCAGAAAAAATAGATTTATTCCAACCTGAGAGAAACAATCAGATTACGTGTTTACATGGTTATTAGGAGATAATGTTTTCCAGACCAGTCTCTTCTGTTTGAGGTGGTTACATGAGACCTTTACGTTCTGATTAGAGTGTTATTCACGTTATCAGTGGAACATTAGGGGCCATAAATGAATCGTTTACTTTAGGTTTGAAACAGGAGATGAATCTGAATCTCTGACCACTAAACAGGTCAATCCACTCGGCATCTTGTTGTCACATCATTAGAATGTGATTTCAGGCGACTTCATTTGTTTTTCGTTGATGTTTTGTTTTTTTCCTTCCCGTGCTGCTGCTGCTGCTGCTGTAAACATAAATCAGAGCGAGTGGAGCCCAGAGCTCATATAAATGTCAGGACAGACAGCGGAGCTCATAAACCTCTAATTTGATTGTTATTCATCTGGGACACGCCGTGAATAAAAGCTCACCTAGTAAATCATCATTTTCTGCTTTGTGTCAGCTCCGAGGAGGCCAGGCGCTCCATCCATCTGTCTGCTGAAGCCCCGCCCCCTGCTGCTGATTGGCTGCTTCGTATTCACCCCTCGTTAACTAAAGGCTGCGGTTTTATGGACCATTCTGTCCTTTAATGGTTATTTATGATTTATTTGATTTATTTGGACAGTAACTAATACTGTGATTAATTCAATGTGACCCTTTTTCATTGTTCTCATTGTTATTTCTAAAGATTAGTTTGTCTCATAAATTATGGTTAATAACAACAGTTTAGTTTTTTCATCCGTTTTTACACCATGACAAATTCCCCTACTTTGTTTTGAAATGGACACCTAACATTAAAGCTAAATTACAATGATTACACATATGTTTACAGTGGTATTTTTACAATTTCAATTTAACAAGTTTTGAAAAGAAACATCACTTTGCATCAGACAGATTCAGTTTATATCCAAAGCAAACAGAAACTGGAGACGTGAAACAAATAAAGAGGAAAGACAAAAAGTACAATATAATATGTTTCAATTAATACAGTAATATGAGAAAATACGTACCTTCACTTTCAACGATTTACTTACCATATACATCTTTTTTCATTCTTCTTCCGTATCATATATGACTTTTTATCATAAAACCTGTCATCAGTCCTTAAACCAACCTCCGACCTGAAGCTGGATTTAGCTTTTGCATCCTGAACCAAACTGAGCCACAGGTCTGGATCATATGATGTTGTTTTAAACTTTTACATGGTTAAAATAAATACAAACAGCTGGATGGAAACACACCAACCGACTCTAAACGAGGGTGTTTTTTGTGGCCACCGTAGAGGAGGGTGAGTGAGTGGTTAAAACTTATCTATATAGGCTCATGTTTATGGAGTTTAATGTCGTTCACTGTTTCAGACCTATTCTTTATTGGGTTTTGTATTTTATTGTCTTGACATTTTGTCATCATTATATCTTTTCTTGCCCTTTTTTGTTAAAGCCCTTTGAGTTGCGTTCGCTGTATGAACTGTGCTGTATGTGTACAAAAACTTTATTTACCTTTATTTAAATTTGACTTTCAGGTTGTCATTTTAATACAGCTGCGGTGCTTTGGTCGGCGATTCCACTTTTATCTCATATGTGCTACTGTTTGGGATTTATTTATTTGTAGTTGAGATTATAATGTTGCAAACTCATCACTTCTGAAGCATCTGGACCACACAGTTTAGTCTTTCATAATATTAAACCAAAATTACAGTGTTTATACATATATTTTCAGTGCCGTTTTCCTTGCTGTGATGGTGCATCACTGCTTAATGAATCCAGACGAAACACTGAAAATCATTTTTTCTGGCCCTCATTTTTTACAACAACATCATCAGTAACAGTTTAAAATTATTACATAACATAAAGACTCTAATTATCACGAGTTTCCTCTCCTCCTCCTCTTTCTGTCTTTTTTCCAGCTCTCTCCTGACGGAAGCTGCTGCTGATGTTGATGGTTTCTGATGGAGCTTTACTGCCACCTACTGGTTTGAGAACACGACTGCACTGGAAAAAAACAAAAAAACAATAACGCACTGTAATTAATGAAGCATAAGGTCAGACTGTCAGAATGTACGAATGATGAAAGAAGACAAATAATTCAACCTTAAAACTTATCCATATTAATGATGATTAAAGATGAATATATTTCTTTAACATAAATAGTTATTTATTAGATCTATGTGTTTATTTGTTAATATACTATTGGTTGATTGGATTTCATGTCAGTTCTTTCTTTTATA
>JAPQRN010000002.1:3927403-3946500 GCA_037367275.1 Coranthus polyacanthus
AAAGTGTGGAGATACAGTCTCTTACAGCCAGACCTATGAGCCTTTACAAATCTACGATCCATTGACCTCTAGTTATGATGAGGATACATATTTATTTCTCAGTCTCTTTATTAAGATACAAGAAAATACAGCAAATATGTGCACACTCCAGTATAAAAATCACAACTAAATTCTTCAGGCTAAAGTCAGTATTTAGTGTGACTAATGTTTGCCCTTAGTACATGTTGAACTGTCTTGGGTTGACTCTGTTGAGGTTTTTTCTTCAGTAATGGTTTGGTGTATTATATCAGTCCAACATTTCAAGCTTTGACTCATCACTCCACAATACGCTCCTGACTCCACTCTGAGTTTTTGCATATTTCAGCCTTTCAGCCCTGTTCCCCTCTCTAGGTTTCTTGGCTGCTAAACTTTCATAGAGGCCATTTCTGAGCGGATTTCTGTGGACTACAGAAGGACTGACTTGGCATCCGGATGAAGTTGCCAGATGCTCAGCGAGTTCTTTGCAAGACTCCTTCCAATCTCTCGAAGTAGCTATAAGAAACTTCTCATCAGACAGCGACAGGTTTCATGGCCTTACACTCCTTCACCTCCAGAATCTAAACATTTCCTCAGAACTGTGTGGACACCACATCTTTAGCGCATTTTGAATTGAATGACGAGATTGAGACTCGGTCTTATACAGCAGCTCCCAAAAGTGAGTACACTCTGCACTTCTAAACTTATTTCACTGTAACTTTGCAAGCAGCTGCATTAGAGGAACTGGCCGGAAGTTCATTAAAGAGTCGACATTCTGTGATTTATTTGCACAGACAAAACTACTTTTCCACAAAACATAGACAATTAATTTGTCTGAAAACAGTGGTAATAGTCATGTAGAATCTGAACCAATGTCAGTGTTTAGTGTGAGACCCATTGTTTTTCAGAACAGCCTTGATCCTATTGGACACTGATCACACAGTTGCTCAGAGTTGCCCTTCAGGTCTGAACCACTTAGAACTGGTTCAGATTCTACGTGACTGTGCTATAAGCGTGTAATCACATGTGTTACCAGTGTTTTCAGAACACTTAATTGTATCTTTATTTTTGTGGAATAGCAATTTTGTTCGTAAATCACACAAAACAGAATGTTGACACTTTAATGAACGTAACACCAGTTCCTCTGCTGCAGCTCCTTGGAAAGTTACAGTCAAATAAGTTTAAAAGTGCAATGGTTGTACTCACTTTTGGTAGTAATGGTATGTAAGGTTGAACACTAAAAAGAGCACAAAAAGTAGCCTAAACAACAAGAAATGTTTGACATGTGTTGAATGAGTTCAAGACATGTTCCATGTAAATGAGGTCACTTGGTGAGTAGAGACTGTTTACATGTGTCCTGTATGTTCCACTTGTAACCTGATACAGACACTGAGTAAAACATGTCGTCATTAAAACCTCATCAAACAACAAACCGATGCAAACGTTTACACGGTACTGTACAGTTAAAGCTGAACCTCAGTTCACGTTTTACTTTAAACTTATGAAAGTCTTACTTTAAACTGATTAATTAGGACTGAAACTAGTGATTATTGTCATTGTTGATTATTTCCTCAATTTGTCAATGAATCACTTGGTTTATAAAATGTCAGAAAATGGTGAAAAGGTGTTTCAAAAACCAAGATGATGTCGTCTAATGTCTAGTTTTATTCACAACCCCGAGTTATTCTAGTTTTCTGTCACAGAGGAGGAAAAAACAGGAACTTTTAAGCACTTTTAAGAAAATTCAATCACGGAATTTAGACTTTTCTTCCTAGAAAATTACTCAAACCGATAGTTGATTAATTAACTAATTAACTAATCTATTCATAGTTGCAGCTCTAGATTAAATTAAATTCAGCTGCATCAGAACGTAATGTTAAAAGTTCAGCTTTTCCACACAGAACTGTGTTAAACCATTTCTTTATGGATGTGGCTTTGGTTCACAGAAAAACATTGAAAATAATTAAAAACTAACCCAAAACTAGTCAGTTCTTCAAAAGTCATAAATCAAATTAACATTACTTAAGCACTAGTAAAAATAAACTAATTTAAAACCAAACTGGAAGATTTGATCAAATAAAAACTTATGAAAACTAGTTTTTGTTAACTATAATAACCCTGATTTTAGTTTCAAGGTCCTTTTAGATGAAAAAACAGCTCTAGAGCAAAAGGTACCAAAAACAGGTAGTTTCTCCACATACTTTTGGACATGTACAGTATTAAATTTATCAACATGTAAGACAAAAAACAGAGATTGAAGAACCCAGAAATATGAAGTCCTTTTTCTACTTGAATAATGACTAATTCCACTGTTTAGTTCAGGACTTAAAGCTGCAGTGGAGCCTGTTGTCCACACGGTGGCAGCAGAGAACCAGACTGTGTTTGTCTCACCATAAAAGATCCTGAGGATCTCCAGACCGAGGAAGAACATCAGCAAGACCAGGTCCAGAACCTCATTATCAGTCGGGTACGGGAGAATAATAACTAAAAAACACAAACACAGCTTCATGTTTCAAATAAAATGTGTTCATTTTTCCTTTTGATAAAGTATAAATTCATTGCATTAATTAAAATCCCATCACTTTTCCAAAACTTTTGATTTCATGACTTTTCCAGGTTTTTCATGACCTGTACTTTGAAGTATTATGAAGCTAATAAGATATTTTCTATTGATTATGAATATGATGTAAATTATGCAAAAATGTATTGTTTTAGTCAAACAACAGCAACAAAAAGCCAAAGGAAAACCCTGAAGTTCTCCAGTTTTAACATTTCTCTAAATGGGTTGTTCCATGATTCCATGATTTTTCCAAAACTTTAGTCGACGTTACCGTGGGAATGTTAAATGGATGTGATGATGTGCTGTCGTTATACTATCCAACATCATCATTAGAGAAGAAAAAGCAGCAAAGTCTCTTATTTAACAAATCATATAATATGTTTGTTTAAAAGTTATTTAAATATCTGGCCTTTTCTGTTGATCATTTAATCTTTACGTCAGATACAGATAATAAGGTCTCTGTTTGAAATGTAAAGAAGTGAACATACGTTTATAGATGAACATGAGGATCTCTGCCACGAAAAAGGCTGCAAAGTACCAGCTGTTCAGGTAGAAGAGAATCTGCAGAGGAGTCGACGAGAGCTGAAGACCAGACGTTAAGGACAACATTCATTCTGGATTCATGTGTAGGTTCTTTTTGTTCTGGATTAATATGTGCATTCTTTATAATCTGGATTAATGAATGAATCCAGATTCTTTTCATTCTGGATTCATGTGTGGATTCTTTTTGGATGAAGTGTTTCCTGTATAAAAGGGTAGAGAGCTTTGTTCAGAACAGTCCAAAACCTAAAAGATGTTTAAGTGACAATAACCCATGTCCATCCACAGGCTGACGTCCACACACTTTTGGCCACTTTGTGTAGATAAATGAGCTGTGCTGCAGCTTCATGTAAGGATACGATTGATGGGCTTCCTGGGGGAACACGAGAAAAAATACATCTTTTAAAAACAACTGACACGTTTGTCTACAATATAAAACTAGAGAACAGGTCGTAGTATTAGTACTACAATCATAGTAATTAAAGAATGCGCGTTTTCAATAGGTTTCTTCGAAAAATCAGAAATTGTTTTTTTAAAAAGGTCAAAATAAAAACAGTTTTCAAAATAAATTAAAACTAAATAAAAACTACAATCAACAATACAACATGAACACACAATATCAGGTAAAATCAGCTTGGTTTGTTTTTTTTTCTCCAATATTAATGGCTCATTGTTTATAACAGTAAAATGTCTTTGCACAACGTGGACCCTTTAATAAACAGTGCTCTAAAACTAGTCAGTTCATCAAAATAAAACTATTTTTTCAGTATAAAAACTAACTCAAATGAAATCTCCCAAAGTGATATTTTGTTTTTATCTTGTGTGCTCAACATATTACAGGGTTCCCACACATTTTTACAGGCAAAATTCCATGACTTTTCAAGGGCTGATAATATCATTTTGATGACCATTATCAACCTTTAAGTGCACGAACAGAAATGGACTTCAAAAAAATCAAATCAATTTCAAATTAAAGCAACCTTTTTCTTTCTCCAGGTTATTTTCATATTCATTTCATTCTTGAGAATTTTCCTGAATCACATAAACATGTCGTGTATCTTAGAAACATGTCTGTCGCTTTAATATTTGTCAAAGTAGCACTATTACTCAACGGATAAAGTTACTAAAAAAAACAGTGGCAGTTTCAAGCTACCGGAGAGAAAACACAGAACAGAGATACAGCAGTAATAACGGTAGTAATAAATACCAGGTAAACACGTCTGTCTGTTTATAAGAACGGACCCTGATGAAGAGCTTTGACCGGATAAAATGAGCCTCAATTTGGTTTCTATGTTAAGTCTTTTCTGATGCTTTATGAGCAAACGGCTCGTTTAGCTTGTGTCGCGACGTTCGGCCTGATTTCTCTCAGTTTGAGAGTCTGTGGTTACACAACGCGGCTTCCTGGAAACACACACAGCGGTAACAACACTATACGTCAAATATTTTAATGTCTAATGGCTTATTTCGTTGAAGAATGTGTGATGGACCGACTTACCAGGCGCCATGTTTGATTACCATGGAAACAGCTTGGAGGAAGTGCGTCTTGTTCTGTTGTTTATTTAACCGCAGCGGTGTCGACTCGTCTCCCCCTGCAGGGGGAAGGTGGCACTACTGCTATGAATGTCATTTTTAAATTGAAATATCTACTTAAATTATTGTATTCTACTCACAATAATTTAAATATAATTTATAATATATTAATACATTTTACAACAGAACATTTAACATACAAGTCTTCAGGAAATGTGTCATAATGTACTAACAAAATAAGCTATTAGATTTACTACTATACTTCAGAATCCAATAAAAATTAAAGCCAGTGATTTTGTTATTTTGGTTGAACCTTGATTTTACTGACAAAAGTACAAAGAAAATATTTTCAGTGTTGGTTTCCTTTTCCACACAGAATTCCTAGTAAAACAATCTGAAAATGTTCTTTGTGTCTGCAGTTACGCACAGTCACCAAAAATAGAGAGCAGCAGCTTTATTATTCAAAATGATAATTTACTGGTACCAAATCTGAGCTCTGAATATCCTCTGAACAAACAGTTCACACAAAAACAGTGAATGGTATTTAATGTCAAACGGGCTTTATACATTTCAGTTTCTCCTTTAAGAAAATAGAAGTTTTATTCACAGAGTGGGATCTACAGAGTGTTTATCCCTCGGTGTCGGCCTCGGTTTCAGGTGAAGTCTGGATGTTTCTGCTTCAGTAATCTTTGGCCCTAGAAGAAGAAAATCACAGTGTGAACGTGAATATCTCCAGGTGTATAACTGAACCTAGAAGCAGCTGGTTCCCGGAGGCTTGTTCAGACCTGGCATTAATACACGTCTTTAGATATCTGATCTCTGTTGTCCACATATAAACACATCTCTTCACACCTGATGTTAAAATGCATCTCTAAATCCGTCTCGAGTGATCACTTGCAATCGGATCCCACTTCCCCACACAATATGAAAATAAACAAGTTCATCTATATCCTTTCATGTCAAGTTGAAAAGACTGGATTTGAAGGTTTCTTTGCAAATTTAATTCACTGTGCTGCTCAAAGGTGACCAGTGGCAACTGTTAAGGTGGAGTGTTTTGTTGCCTGTTACTTGCTGTGAATCAATCAATACACCTTATCCTATTTGATTTATTGGCTCTGTCCACCACCACCACCACCACTACCACTACTACTACTACAACACAGTCCTACAACGTGCACATGAGGGAGCGCATCATGGTATTAAAATGACTAAATCCCTACAAAAGAAGACGGCACATTAAAAATCTAAGGCTATTTTCAGTGTGTATTTGCAGCTCAGAGGTTGTTGTTCTTTCACATAGGGAGGAGGATTTTCAAAGCAATAACGCACAGATAGAAGGAAGAAGGAGGATGATATTCACCCTCATTCCGGCAGAGTACAGCATGTGAGCCAGGTCTGAACAGGGCCAGAGTCTCACCTGCAGTAAGCTAACCAGCTGACACATACGAGGGCGAGCATGCTCTCAAGGCCGTAGAAACAAAGCATGATGAAGCAGAGCAGCAGCTCCTCCTCCATGTAGATCGGCATCAGAATTATTCCATAAGCAATTATTGCGCATGGCACCATCATGATGAGTGCCGAACAGGAGAGCAGAAGGTGCCCTTGCTCGCTCCCCGTCCAACCTGGACCAGGACACAGACAGAAGCCAAACAGGGTTATCTTTAAGACCAGTTCAGACCAAGGAATAGCACAGGTAAAAGTCACAGTGATGTGAACTGGACCGTCTCAGCTCGATTCAAACCGACTGGAGATTTGACGAACTGAAGCACTGGTGACGTCATCAGAGGCTGGTTTTAGAATGTCACACGTGCAGTGTGTTTTATTATTATTACTATTATCATCTCTGTATTTGTGGCTCTGACTCACGAAGCGCACATTGTGATCAGTCGTTGCCCCTGGTGAATCCTGTATTGATAGTCTGTATTTTCTCTGCTTATTAGACGCGACACCAGCTCCTCTAAACAACACAACAGCTCCAGGAACAGATGGAAAAAGTCTCAACCCTCTTGTTCTTTTAGGTTTCAATAAATATTAAAAATATGTTTTTCATTAAAAAGAAGATAGAATTTCACTGGATTTACCACCTGTTGCATTGTCACAGCTGAAATGCAACAGCTGTATAGTATAGTATTGATTAATTACTGTGACTATATTCAGATTTAGTTATTCATTACTTTATTTTTATTATTTACAACAAAAAGTTAGAAGTTTAGAAATTTTCCTGGCATGTCAGGAGAATTTCTAAACTTCTAACTTTTGATATATATATGATATTATTCCAGTTTTATGAGGATTCTGTGGACATGTTTAAAACCTGTGTCACATTTGCAGGTTTTACCACAGGTTGTGACACACGACAATCAGCTGGAGTAAAGACAAAGATCTTCTGGTAGAGATGGATGAATTCAAAGAAAAGGGTTAGGTTTGGGTTTGTGGATATGAGCAAATATGGAAATGACGACTTTTTCCCAGAGGGTGTTTGAAGGATTGAAAGAGAGGCAGAGTTCACACTGTGGGATGTCTGCCACCAGTGGAAAACACTAGTTTTAATCAGATTATGAACGGCTGCATGTGAACAGGAACATTAGTGGAATATTAGTTTTCATTTGTCATGGAAACAGACAGGAACTTTGTCTTTCTGAATAACGGCAGAGACTGAATATTTTGTGCATGTGAAGGGCAGACATGCTGACGATCGTGTGTCTAATGTCTGATAAATGAGGATGAATGAGGTACCAGCTGCAATGTCCTCATACGCCACACAGGGTCTCAGAGGGTAAGCAGCTAACAGACTGATCATCCACCGTTTAGTTCACCACTAAAAGCTGCAGTTGAGACTGTTGTCCACACTGGGACGGCAGAGAACCAGACTGTCTCACCACAATGGATCCTGAGACTGTCCAGAGTGAAAAAGGCCAGCAGCAGCAACCGGTCCGACTTTGAAGTCCTCCTATCAAATATAATATCTGAACACACACACAGTCAACAGATCAGTGAAAAATAGAAAACACAACTGTCTGTTTAATCCATGGGATGACATGTTATTTCACCCTTTTTTCTATTATCTGTCAAATACAGATAATAAAAAAGAAATCAAAGCTCTGTTTGATGTTAAATATGATCATGTATAAATATGTAGAGGACAGTACAGACCGTAATAGATGAACATGAAGACCTCAGTCATGTAAAAGCCTATAATGTACAAAGTGTTGAGGGCGAAGAGAACCTCCAGAGGAGTCGAGAGCTGAAGACCAGACGTTGAGGACAACATTCATTCTGGATTAACGATCAATATAAAAATAAAACAGCTTATTTCTATATGGTCAGAAGACGACAAAGTAACACAACAAAAAGACTAAAACATTGAATTTTAGCTGAGACTGTCAACAAAATAAACCCTGACGACAAAAGAAAAATGTCTATCATATTCATAATTATCATTTTATTGCCTAATCCTATTTTATGGTAAAAATACTGACGGGGAGAAATTCAATGTAAGTCTATGGGAGTCAGGGCCTTTTGGAGCAGCATCTAGTGGCCGTCAGTGGTATTACACTTTAACATACTGATGCACAGCACTGGCACCAAAACAAACCTTTTAAGATGCAGGTTTGTGCTCTGAGAAGTGACTTTTTGCATCATTTTACTAACCGACTGAATGGCTAAACAATCTGCAGATGAATGGAAGCGAGTGCTGATAATCCATGTTAATCCACTGGCCCATGTCCACACACTTTTGGCCACTTCATTTAAAGGATACGAATGATATTCTTACTGTGGGGAAACAAGAACAAATACAAATTGATGTGTGAAATAGACTTTCAACAGCCCAAATTAGAAAATAAAGATATTACATTTAGTGTTATAACGGAGAACGAAAAGGGAAATGTACATTTATCTGATTATTACAGATGACACTTCATGGATTTACTCGTGTCAGTCCACTGTTCTTAGTATTTATGAAGAGTTCATACATTTTAAGAAAGCAGTGGAATGTTTAAAAACAAAAAATGTGTAAGAAGATTTTTTATTGTTTATTTTACTTTTTTCTATTGCTTTGAGCTTGATCCGTGATTAATGACGAGATCCCAACAAACCAAATGTGAAGCAAAGACGTTGAAATAAAAGGTCTGTCTGTCTTTAAAGATATTTTACAGGCTGAGCATGTGAAAGACTTCAATACATTTTATCTGAATTGCTTTACAAGTTCACATTCTAAGGAAACAAAGCATAAATCGAAGATAAAGTTCCACAGTTCGTATGTGATGAGGTGCATTTTCATCCAGCTGCTTTGTGGAAATAATAATAGTTCAATATGACTCTGCTACTGAAAATATACTGAAATACACAGGCTTTCACAACATTAAAAGTGTTAATGGACGTTTGTTGACACAGCCTCAAAGTGAAAACTGGGAGTTTGTTCTTTTTAAAGTGATACTAAAAGAAATTAATACAAATGCATCATAGTCAGCGTTGATGCCAATCATGGACGTTTCCCAGACTGTTAGAGCTGCAACAAGTAATCAATTAGTTGTCAACTATTGAATCGATCACTATTTTGATCACCAGTATTGAAAGAAGTCTAAATTCTCTGCAGCTTCTTAAATGTGAATATTTTCAGGTTTCTTTCCTCCTTTGTGACCGTAAACTGAATCTCTTTGGGTTGTGGATCAAACAAGACATTTGAGGACGACATGAACTTTGAAACATTTTATAGATTAAATGATTCATCGACAATGACAATAATTATTAGTTGCAGCCCTACAGACTGAAGAGAGCAGAAGAATTTTTTTTTTTTAAATTAGTGACGCGTGGATGTAAAGCTGACTTTAATCTGCTTGAAGTCATGTATTCTCTTTAAAATCTAAATGTGGGACATGGTGTCAACATGTTGTGAGACCTGGTCACCTGATCATCAGTCTGATTGATTTACCTCAAACACCTGGTATTAATTATCTGCTTCTTCTTTGTTCTGCGTCTTCTCTCCTGATGGCAGTTTTAAAGCAAAAACCAAAACCAGGACGTCCCTTTTTTTTGGTAAAGTAACTTTACTCTTACATGTTGAATATTAGTGGATCTTCTGGTTACTCTGACAAACATAAACATGTCTGACCCCGATGAAGAGCTTTGACTGGATAAAATGAGTCTTATGTAACTCAGTCTGATGTAAAATCTTCAATATATAAACTACTTTAGTGTCTAAAAGCTTATTTCATTCAAAGTGTGATGGACTGACTTACCAGGCGCCATGTTTGATTACCATGGAAACAGCTTGGAGAAAGTGCGTCTTCTTCTTCGCCTTCTTCTTTTTTATACAGTGCGTCTTCTTCTGTTTTGGATTAAACTGCAGCGGTGTTGACTCGTCACCCCGGACAGGAGAAAGGCAGTACTACTACTAGTACTACTAACAATAATAAAATGTAGACTTATTTTTACATTAAAGTATTTTAATGTTTAGTTCCTGTTATTTAAATAAAATGTATAATACAGCTATACATTTGTGAATGGCACATTTTGTAACAACATAACCTAAGTCTTCATGGAATGTGGCAAAATAAATAGTAACAAAAGAAAACAAAGGAAGCATATGTTTTTATAGTTATTTATTATTTAGTACAAAGAAAGAAAGAAAGAAAGAAAGAAAGAAAGAAAGAAAGAAAGAAACATTTATTGAGACCATCCCATAACAATGTGTCACTGGCATCTACAAAACATAGTGAGCTAAAAACATAGACCAGCAACAGCTCATTCTCACCCACCCATCAACGTCACACACAAACACACCATAATGAATTAAAAATGAAGGACCAATAAACCACCTTCAATGACAGAGCAGGTAAACTGTCTAATTCCCCCATCTGTGTCTGTAAAAAGTAGAAAGCATGTTCACATTTCAACCAAGCCACAATCAAACCCATAGACGCTGCACTACATCAGTCCAGCCCTGACCTAACAGCTGGTTCTGGTCTTCTGGATGGCCGACTTAACTGTTCCAAACTGGATGTTAACCAGAACCAGAGTCTCTCTTTTCCTGACAGTATATCTGGGCCCAAGAACAAACGGGGGGACAGAGAACTCCTCACCTAAAGCCTCCATCCACTCCTGCAGAACCCCAAATAAAACCACCAGTCAAGGATAGGAGGTGATAAGATGTTCTACAGTTTCTACCAGAGTAGAGAAAGGACAGGCTTCCCCAGTGCTCGGGTCCAGGTGAGCTCTATATATTGTCCTCAGCCATCATGTGCCTTATTCAGGATCATCCACCTGCCTTTAGGGGTACAGTCTGAATCAAAAACCTCAGTCCAACTTGGCTCCCTGACCTCAGCCAAAGACCTGAAGTTCAGCACCTTCACGCAACTGGAATAAAGCTGCTTCTTCCAACAGAAGCTGAAGATTCCCAGCTCTGTTGTCATGAGGGAGAGCAGCCACCCAATATCCTCCTGCCACTCCACAGCAGGGCCAGCAGTCAGGAGGGAAAGGTGTGATCGTGATCACCACTTCAGTGATTAGCTAGTGCAGGACTTCTAGCAAACACTCTCAGTGGGACAGACAGGGACTGCCACAACCCCCCTCAGCAGTGGCAGTGTTTCACTTGAGGTTCTTGTAAGGTGGCCGTTTGCAGAAATCAAACATCGATTTGCAGATTGGAGTTAATTATTTTCAGTGTATTGTTTTTTAATAGATTTGAAGTTAGAATGGTTTAATACTTCCATCATATGACATGAGGTTCAGTTCACTTTGCACACAAAAAGCCACTAGGAATGTCCTTCATAGGCCTACTTTTGACTTTTATACTTTGAGTACATTTCAGAGCCTGTATTTGTTCACTTTTCCTGCAGTAACGAAGTTGAATCAGTACTTCTACTTTTACCACAGTCAAATACACACTCAACGATCTGTGAACTTTTAAACTACGTTACCCAGCATCCACCATCGGTGTTGTGATTGGTCAGTACGGAGTGAGGGTTTACGTGGCACTGCTGTGTCCGCGCGTGCTCAATCGAGTTCTCTCCCGGCAGGAAGATGGCGGCTGTCAGGATGCGGTCGTGTGTGTTGTCAGTTTTACTCCTCAACGTTTTCTACAGTTTCGTCTCCTCTTTATACTTTCACATTGGAGAAACCGAGAAGAAATGTTTCATAGAGGAAATCCCGGACGAGACGATGATTATCGGTGAGTGTCAGCGGCGGAACAAGCTACCGGCTAATGCTAACCGCTAAGTGTAGCTAATCGGCTAAAGTTAACCGTCGTTTTCTGAGAAAGTCTGAAAAGATTAATGAAATCACTTTGTACCGCTGATTAGTTCATTAACAGCTAGAATAGCAACACATACAGTTATATGATGCCATTTGAACACTTTAAATCATTGTTACATATGGTTGTTCCTGTTATATGGGAGTAATAGCGGCAGTAAAAAAGTCAATAATTTCCGGCCACAATTTATTGATGCATTGCTTTTATTTCGTCCTCTAACATATGTTTATTATCAGAGGTTTTCATCGAATCATTGATCAATCACACCAGTTATTTTAATGCCCACTGAGCAGGAGGTTTGTTTGTCGAACAGATTGAATTTACCTTCAAACATATGGAGAGAAGTAAGTGTGAAATGAAGCAATAAGATTGACAAAGGAGTCTTACGTGATCTACAACTGTAAAATATGATTTACAAACGTCTATAATTAAGCTAACATTAATGCTAGTTTGCAGTTATTCGAGACCTGTAAGATGCACTAAACACGATCACATGTTGATAACGTTGTTTAGAAAAACATCAGATGTCCCAGTTTTTTCACCAGTACTTAAATGCACCGTGGATGTAGTGTTTGTGGATCTGTGCAGAGCTGAGTCGTGAAAAGTCTGAAAACTCCACACACAGATGTAACCGGATCCATGCACACAATTAAACAGTCAGTAAATAAATGCCAAATATTTGTAGACATTTACTTGAACAGGGAACATAATGTATCACATCTGTGAAGCTAAAGTTAAAAATATGTACGTAATATATTAATATTAAAGCTTTGAAAATTGTGTTGCTGCTTGGTATTTGTGTGGATAAATTATACACACAAATCGCTGTACATGTGTGTAAATCTTTTTTAAGTTAGCTAAGTTAACTAAGACACATTTTCTGTCCATAAAAACACAGATGAAAAAACATCCAAAACATCCAGTGGCTGGATGAAGCCTTAAGTAAAATGCAGTAAGGTTAGAGTTTAGAGAGAAAATGCAGAGGAGTAATCCCACCTGAATGTGTCTGTGTGCAGGTAACTACCGCACCCAGCTGTACGATAAGCAGAAAGAGGAGTACCTACCGGCCACTCAGGGCCTCGGGATGTTTGTGGAAGTGAAAGATCCTGATGACAAGGTGAGGCAGAGTTAAACCGAATGGACCTGAGCTGCTGATTCATTCAGTCAGTCGGGATTTAACAGGTTAGGTTTTCTTTGTTGTTGCTTGTGTTTCCTGCAGGTGATTCTGTCTCGGCAGTACGGCTCAGAGGGACGCTTCACCTTCACATCACACACACCTGGAGAACACCAGATCTGCCTGCACTCCAACTCCTCCAAGTTCTCCCTGTTCGCTGGAGGCATGCTGGTGAGGACTCTAGGTGTTATCGACAACTCCTCTTTACAGACCCAACACCAGCAGTGAAAATGCCTACAAACTGTATCGTCTGTGTATCTGTAACCTGATTTATCTGACAGGTCTGTGCTGTAAACCATTACAAACACATCACTGAGCCTTGTCATTGCACTGGGCAACATGTTGCATGTTTACTAAACAGAAGGGAGCAGGAGTTTTTAACAAAACAGCTGCAAAGTCTGATCATTACCATGACATTACCATTATCTCTGGAGGCTGCAGTCTGCAAGGCTGAACTCGATGCCACTGTAGAAAGTGCAAAAAAAAAGATAAATCAGGCTGCAGATACACAGACAATACTGTTTGTAGGATGAATTCACTGTGGATTGTTTTTCTCAGTTAAACTTGTCTGATCTGTAAAATGTCAGAAAATGATGAAAAATGCCTGTCAGTGTTCCCTAAAGCCCACTCAGATGTCCACAAATGTCTTGTTTGATCCACAATCCAAAGATATTCAGTTTACTGTCATAGAGGAGGAAACAAACCAAGAAATGTTCACATTCAAGAAGCTGAAATCAGAGGATTTTGACTTTTCTCTTTGGAAATTACTGAAAGTAACTGATCGATTCTCCAAACAGTTGCAGATTAATTTAATAATGAACAACTAATCAGTTAATCATTGCAGCTGTATTGACAGTAGTAAAATAAAATCACTGGACTGATCCTTTAAGTCAAACCTTTGCCATAGGTCTGGGCAATATATCAAATTAATTTGATCAGCCAGGTTTTAACAACAATTCAAAATACAACCTGTTGTAATATATTCATTGGGAATTTGTTTCTCCGTTCATTGTCTATCAGTGGTGCTTTATTTCATTTAAAATGATTCTATTTTTAACAAATAACGCTGTTTTTTTAATATTGAACATATATGGCATAAACGTTAAAGAAAACTATTTTGAATCATGTTTTGTCTTTACTTCATGTAGACAGACATTGTCCAGAGTCAAGATTTAATTCTCTGTCCATGTCACCCAGCACTGACCCTATTTTACAAGAACCCTTCATCCAGTTGTGACACAAAGTCAGACTGGTTTGCGTCGTTGCTTCCTGTTAAACGTGAGCTCTTTGTATGTCTTGTGTTTGCAGAGGGTTCACCTAGACATCCAGGTGGGCGAACACGCCAACAACTACGCTGAGATCGCTGCCAAAGACAAACTGACGGAGCTGCAACTGAGAGTCCGTCAGCTGGTGGAGCAGGTGGACCAGATCCAGAAGGAGCAGAACTACCAGAGGGTCAGTCTGTTTAGTGGATGGGTTTGTAGATGTAACAGAGCGTCAGTCTGTGTAATGCAGCGCTCTGCGTTCAGGCTGCAGTTTGTTTGACCGTTCGATTTACAGAAGAGCTGCAGCTCTTACACGGTAGTATAAAGACAATCTGTCAGCAAGATTTCTGCTTCTAGCTTGTAATACTTAGCTGATGACTTGCTGCTTACTTTATGGTTTGGTACTTGATGGTTATTTAAATGATATGGGGTAGTATTTAGACATTTAAAGATTTCACACTCGGGACAGGGCGCTAAAATTATCATTATCGTGATATCTTTTTATATTGTGATAATTATTTATCATGATATACATTTTTCTTTTGTCTTTAGGGTTTATTTTGTTTACATTGTCAAATAAAACACAGAACTTTTCAGTGTTTTCATCTCATTTTATGTTTTTGATTTAATGTTGTGAAAGTCAGCGTACACTGGCTTCACGAGCTGTACTTGAATGCCATATTACATCCCTTGGCATGTTTTGCCGTTCAAAACAATGGAGATTTCAGAATTTAAGAGGTGCAATACATGCAGTGTGAATTCTCAGTTCTAGTGTCCAAAAAAGAGTTTTTTACTACAACAGGGTTTTCCCTACTATTCAAAGTCTTAGAGTATTTTGGGCAGCATCTAAATCAAATTGATCTAAAATCAAAACCAAATGGCCTTTCCCTGATCTAATCATTGCAGTTTGTCCTCAGTGGAGCTGGAGCTGGGGACAAGAGTTTCACTAATGTCCATAACTTGTTGAGACATAAACTGGGACTTCACGACCCACCCACTCAGGACCCAGACTCACCTCACGGTTAGATGGTCACGCATGGTTTTTCTGCAGCTGTACGCGATCCGAACACATTTTAAGTCCGACATCATGACTTTACAGCAGCAGAAAAACACTTTACACAAAGTTCTACCGGTTAAAGTGAACGAACTGAACACTTCTGCTGCTCACAGACTTTTATCAGGATCCCGTTTTGAATTTGTTTTGTCGCCCTGACATGCTCTATAATCTAATCTGACACAGTGACCATCGGAACAGACAGATTTACTGTGGAGTCGGAACCTGGAATGAGAGACCAAACCCTTAACAGACTAATGAAATGAGTAATGAGAGTAATGATGATCTGCAGTCTGTGGTGCTGTGCAGTGTTACAGAGTGTTTGAGCGCCCCCTGTCTGTATTTTTCTCTCTCTCAGTACCGTGAGGAGCGTTTCCGTCAGACCAGTGAGAGCACCAACCAGAGGGTCCTGTGGTGGTCCATCGTCCAGACTCTCATCCTGGTGGCCATCGGCATCTGGCAGATGAGACACCTCAAGAGCTTCTTTGAGGCCAAGAAACTTGTGTAAACTCCCACAATCCCACAGCTCGGTGTGTGTGAATGTATGTATATGTGTGAGTGTGTGTTCTCTACTGATCGATGCAGTAACAGAGCGACGAAGATCGATGCTGTCGGACGAAAAAAACAAAAACTGCCAAGAGGACGAGACACCGAGAAATGGAGCTGCACGACTGGGCTTAAAAACATCGTACTCTTCTCATTATTGATATTGTTTGAGTTTTCCACCATCCTGCCTGTCAGAAGCCCCTCACATTCGCAGTAGACTATCAGGGAAAACATGGCGCTCTGTGTGTTTTTGTCCTCTGATGTTGTGGTTTACGTCCTAACGTGCAGCTCTGCAACTCGGGACTAAAACCTGGACGTCATCGTCCAATGGGCAGATACGTTTTTTTGGGGGGGGGGTTTCATGATTTCGCCCTTTTTCCTTTTTGTTATGGCGACATGATGCGTTACTGGCCACTGGAGTTCAGGTGTTTTTTCTTTTTTTAATATTATATGACAGTTTCAAATAAATGCAGTTCAGTTGGAAAGTGGCAACATTTCTTTTATGAATTTGTGAAATATCTGAATCCTGCATCTTCTATCATCAGCTGCAGTAAATAAAATGGGATGAAATGTAGTCAGTGGTTAGTGTCAGAGTGGCTTCACATACTGTCACATGAGGGGTTAAATCATTTTACACTTGGCTCGTTCGAAACCTGCAGAATAAACCAGAATCTGCAGAGAGAAACATCTCATGGTCTTGTTTTTTTCTGTTAGGTTTTTGTTGTTGGTAGGTTTTTGCTTTTTCTCTGGGTTTTGTCTAAATCAGCGGGGCTTGGATTTATTTTTTTAGACTGTTTCTGTATGGAGCCTGTCTAAAAATTGCACTCGAAATAAAGTTTTGTCACATTGGGTTTGAAGGGTTAAAGCGAGTAATAAAGTCTTTTTAATAAACTGTGATCATACTATAGAATATTTTAAATAAATGCATTTTGACTGCAGAATGATGGAATAAAATGAAGACTAATTCCATATAATATTGCCTGATTCTTAGTTCTCAGGTTTAGTTTTGATCCATAGAGCACATTCTCTACATAAATAAAACAAGCTAATAATAGTAATATGGAGTTACGGGTATGAAGAGTCACAACGCAGTGGCTTTTGCAGGTGATTACAAATCAAGGTGAAGCAAATAAATCATGTCACGGATGTTTAACATCAGCTAAAGCCATTACTTTGTTGAATAAAAATGGAACTATTTTAGATTTAAGTCAGATTTATTCATTTTTCAAGCATAAACTGCAGCTTCTCACGTGTGAATGTTTGCTGCTTTGTTAAATGTAGTTTTTGGTTTCAATACCTTCACCTCGGGTTTAGGGAAGAGGTCACTTAATGTTCCACTTATAAACTGGTTTATCACCAAAATGATTCACTGATCATGAAATAAGTCTTTTGCAGCTTTAATAATGTTATAACTTAAAGGTCATTATGTATATGAATAATGAATGAATATTATATTTTCAGGTGCATTTCTTTCTGAAATAATCGCAGTGACTCCATTTTTAGAGTTAATTGAGAATCGTGTCCTCTTCTTAATTACATTATTAACATGAAGTGGATGTAATCAAGGCCTGAGCAGTGAATGCAGTGGTATCTGTCAGGACTCGTCTGGAGCTCCCAAAACAAACAGTTTTTGAGGCCTAAACGCACTTGAGAGAATTCTAGATTTTTTTATGGGACCTGAGAATTTTGTTGAAAAAAATGTCTCTCCGGTGCCCCCTAGAGGCCACTGCTCGCTGCAGGCTTCACCTACATGGACCAACTTACTGACTCGCGTGTACCGCACCTACAAAAGAAAACTCTATTGGTCACATGACCTCGACCCAACAGGAAGTCGGCTCGTTTTTTTGGTGATTTTCCCACGTTATACTTTAACGAACTCTTACATGTTTTATTCAAATGACTTAAATTCTGTACAAAAGTTGAACAGTGTTCAACAGTGTTGCGATGTGATGAACTGTTTTTGTTTCACCAGAAATGGCTCAATAGCGCTCCCTATAAAATTTCAAAAACTAAACCCCAGAATAAAGTTAAGACCTAAACCTGTCAAATTTGGCAGACGTGTATCAGGTTCAGGAGCACAAAAAGCCTCTTGGAGCCATACCTTAAACCTAACAAGAAGTCCGCCATTTTGGTTTGAATATGCAATTTTTGTCCGTTTTTTTCAAATTCCAACCATTGTTCTGCTCACAAAGAAAATGCCACTGAAAAGGAAGCCTGAAGACGTCTACATGTCCTCGATAAAACCTCTGGACAGCAGTCGGCTTCAAAGTGTGCGGAGGTGTGGTCGCTGCTTTAATTTTAAGTTATATTTTTTGGGTAAGTTAAAGAATACACTTTAGTCATAAGTAAAAGAAATGTGACAGCATGCATAGGAAAAAGAAAAGAGATCCGGTTGTTCATCAGATATCAGAATTTTTCACGATCTCAAAAAAACGCCTGTTTTCAGTTTCGTGACGATGCGTTTTCCAGAGAAGTCAGTGAAAGAGTTTTATCACAAATATTTAAAATCAACACATTTGGAGATTCTTCACTGGACAGGAGGGGGATGAAGAACTGTAATATGGAAAGGAACTAAAGCTGTCAGAAAAAATATACTGGAGTAAAAATGATAAAGTAGCATGTCCTTGAGCACCTTGAGTGGAATATCAGTATAGTATTGGTCTAAATAAAAATATATGAAAAACTGTCAAAAGGAATACTGGTAACATATAGCAGAGGGCAGGAGCACTTTTAGCGTCTAGTCTGAAGAAGAACATTAGAAAAGAAAAAAGTGGTAGGAACCTTTATTGCTTACAGCCGTCATACCACTAGGACACATTTCCACGTCGGACAGCATTACAATTGGCTTCTGTTAGATTTTCCAGTTTAATTGTCAGAATTTTTTTCTGTCAGTTCAGTCTCGTCTTGTTAACTTTTCGGTTTTACAGAAGTGAAACGTTAACGGGCGCTCGGCGGAGAAGCTGTCGCGGTGAAAATGAGAGAACTGGACTGCTAAAAGTTGTTTTTGAACCCGGAGCGGCGGTTTGTATGAACCGCTACATGCTACGTGTACAGTAGCCGCTAGCTAACGGACGGACAGACAGGCAGACAGACAGACAGACAGACATGGACACAGAACAAACTGACTCATAATGTGGATTTTAACTTTTTATTTTGACTTT
>JAPQRN010000002.1:3992231-4007463 GCA_037367275.1 Coranthus polyacanthus
AAAGTGAAAATATTTGGGGGGGTTTAGCAGAAAACTGAATACATTTTATGTTTTGGGGAGAAAACTGAATACATTTTGCGTTTTGGAAAAGGAAACTCAATATGCTGAGCTACAGTCCAAAACGTCATTAATCATCAAGAAACGAGATTCATCTTGATGATTGCTTGTAAAGTGTGGATATGATCCAAAACCCACCAACTGCCGCCTGAAAGGAGCAAACCTGGAAAGAAAACCCCAATGAGAGTTTCATGTCACGTCCGTCGGGCGGCGGGCGGCGGCCCTCCAGAGCTCCGCCCCCCTCTCTGAGCCTCATTATGGTGTCTTGGTGAACGGGGAGGAGGGCAGCTCTGATGAACCTGTCCTCCCATTTCCGCTGGACTCTCACTGGTTGCCAAATCCACTCCACAACCTCACCCTTTTTGTTCTCAGAGCAGAGGCTGAGCAGGGGAGGAGTAGAACCAGGAGCAGGTTTCAAAATCTGAAACAAAGGAAGTAAAAACTTACCAGAGAAAGCAGAGAGGACACGGAAATCACAAAATCAGAGCTGGAAGAAAAATCAGTGCATCAAAACACAGTGGTGGAAGAAGTGTTCACATCTTTAACTGGAGGAAAAGTCCCAGTTCAACAACATCAAGTAGTCGGTCAATGTAAACATTTTTAAACTCTTTGGTTAAAGTAAAAAATACCGAATGCAGGTCTTTGAAAGGCCACTTGGACTGGCAACTTACATCTTTATCATTTTCATCTTGTTGCATCTTTTACGTCATTTTCACTTTGTTGTGTCTTTTATGTCATTTTTGCCTTGTTGTGTCTTTTGTGTTGTTCCGTGCTGTTGCATCTTTTACGTTGTTTTCATCTTGTTTAATCATCTTTTACATTGCTATTATCACATCTTGTTTAACCACTGACTTTGTTTTCATCTTCCTACATTTTCATCCTTTTACGTTGTTTTCATATTCACTGATGGATTCACCAAGGGATTGTCTTTTCCATGTGTCATTGTTTCATCCTTTTGGGTTGAAATCAGTCTTGATGTTGTGAAGATGCACAATGATGCAAAAAGAAAAAAGATAATTCTCCTCAAATGCATTAAAACTAAAGTAACAAGTCTGTTTTGAAAATGTAAGGATTAAAAAATACTGGCATTTGTGGGGAGTAAAAGGAAAAAGTCAAGTATAGAATACTCAAGTAAAGTAGAGATGCCTGAAAAAAAGTGGTATGTACTGAAGTAAAGTCATGAAGTATTTGTGCTTTGTTGTGTGTCTGTACGAAAAGACAAATCTTTATTGGTCTCAGGTTCATTTATCTTCATGTCCACTTCAATATCTTAATGAATCGGATCATATTTGAATGTGTCTCATCTTCTTTAGAGTAAATCCAGTCTCTGCAGAGCCCGACCATGTGCCTGTAGCTCCTCATGAGTTCTGAGTCTGGTCTCAGTGGGTTTGTTTGGATGAGTAGTTGCCTTTTTCTTCTCTTTGGAGACTCTTTTGTCTCAGCATGTCGAGTTGAGGGCGACTCCTCTGCTCTCCCTCGGCTGCCAACACAAACCCAGAGAACGACGGGACAGATGGCCGCTCGGTTTAAAGTCAGTCCTCTGCGGTTCGACATGATCTGAGCGTCCGCAGTTCTGTGGGAGTCACTGCAAGCAGATGCATGTGCATATGCTTTTTCCTCAAATGATCCCGTGTTTGGTGGAGATGAAGGGGGAACACATAGCCGACCAGGGGCCTCAGGTTTGTTCAGAAGATACAACACAGCTGAATGCGAATGTTCATGTCTGCAAAGGTTCAGACACTTGGTACGTTACAGTTCAGAGGACGGAATGAAGGATTTAACCATTTAATTATCAGCTGTCAATATATTTTTCTTTATTAACAGGCATGCATGTGGAAAAGGAAGTGGAGAACTTGTATGTGGTTTTCATTTATCTGTGACATCAGGAAAACAGAATGTCTGAAACAAAGCATCCAGAGCAGCTGAAGCCTGAACTTTGTCTCACAGGCATTCAGTAACAAGATTTTTTAAATATATATTCGTTTTGCAGTATTTGTTAAACCACTGAACTAATGGCACAGAAGATTAGGTTCAGATGGAAATTGGCTTATTATTAAAATTTTGAAAAGACTAAAGTGTGACCAACTCTCACAGAGTTTTAGTCACAGACTGGAAGATTTAGTCTTTCAGGGTCACTAATTACAAAACTACCGGTTGTTGATAATGTTCATGTGACTAAAAACGTATAATATTAAACAGGTTTGATTTTGTCTGAATGTCAAGACAGAAAAAAGACCAACTTCAGACTCTGAGTTTTATGAACCACCTCAAACCAAACCATCCAGATGACGAAGCCTCAACTTCATCAAAACTCTTTGAAATTGCTGTAAAAGTCATGTGGTGTGGTGCTTTAGCTTACTCCAACAGGCTTACCTTGATGTGTAAACTCAAACCCTAATTATTGTCCACTATCTCTAATGATCTCAGCCCACACAAAATCAAGAAGTGGTACTTGTTAGTGATGTTGGCTTAGTTTCACAAACTTGGTCCACTGAAAGCAGAGGAGTCGAATAGTTTACATGTAGTTTACTGGATAAATATCAAATGGTTTTCTAGTTCTTCTCCAGCAAAAAAATTATGACAAATGGGACATGACAGACGACAAATAGACGACAGACAAAAGAGCAAAAGGCACCACTTAATAACTGATAAATCCTAGATAAAGATTGGTGAAAAAATATTAAATGGTTTTCAAGTTCTGCTCTGGAAGCAAAATGATGAGGGAACAACATATAAACATGCTGCATGGTGTAATAAATGAGTAAATAAATAACTTACTTTTATTGCACTTACTCACATTGAACATTGAAACATAGAAAAACAAATGACATTACTACTTGACCTTCATGGGAAGCCCAAGCTACACAGGACATTATATAAATAATGATTAAAATATATAGAGGAATTACTTATATCAAAATGGCTGAATATTAGAAGCAAAACTCCTCAGGATGAACAGCTGGTGATGCTAATTTCCCACTCAGCTGCCTTTAACCCTTTAACAGGCATCATAACGGCCTGGTTGGCCTTTTTCGCGGTCAAATTGTTCCTAAAAACTCAGCAAAATCCATTTTTGGCTTGGTTTGTCCGTACTCCCCTCATTGTGTAGAGAGTATAATGTTGATTATATCCACTAGGTGTCAATGATGTAAAATGTTACTGTCATCTGAAAACAGAGAAAAGAATGGAGATTGGCATGAAGCTGCTCGTCAGACACTGACTTACAATGACACTGAAATTTGAAGTAAAACAAATGCCTCTAATGATTATATTGTAAAAAATATTACATAAATGTGATAGTAAATAGTATGTCTGTAGTACCCGTGGCCGCCTGGTAACAATGTCCAGTCAGGGTAAAAAAAGAACCTGATGCTCTGCCGACTCAGCATAAATACTTGCTAGGATGATTTTTAGATTATTTGACCTTCAATAACCAATTTACTCTTTGTTTATATTTTATGATCTTACCCATTATTTCTGGAGGAGTCATTCTGGTTTCATTCATTTTATTCGGACCCTCTAATAAATGAAGTGGTCCATCTGTACATTTTTCCTGAATAGAAGAATAAAAGCTTTGATGTCTGCTGTGTTAGGCTTTGATTGACAGCTAGAGTTGGACTTTCAGAGTTTCTGTTTATTTAATGAAATGCATTTTTTCCAGACAAACAGCTCTATTGTGTTTGTGGTTAATACACTAACAAAACACAAAATGAGTTTGTTACGCAAATGCTTGGTGAAATTTACCATTTTACAATGTCAGTAAACTAGCGTTTAGCAGTAGCTCACCTCTGACCCCTTGAAGATGACTCTGAACCCTTACGCTCCTGCAGCTCCACTTCTAGTGGCTTCAAAGCAACAATTCAAAAATCAATGGGAGATGTCACGGTTCCTCCATCCACTAATTATATACAGTCTATGGTACAAATGTATAAGAAATGTAATAGTTGATTTGGATTGAACAGTGTGAACATATCCTGTCTGGAATGCTTTTATATGAAAAATAAAACAACTTCAGACAAATAAAACTGATTCCTCTATTTGTTAGTTCTTGCGTCAGGTTACCCTAAACAGGCAAGTCAACCACTTGGTTGACCTGTGCATCCACTTTCTGAATGGGTCATCTGAAAAAAAAATCCAGAAAGTTGCTAAGTGTGGAGCCAGGAACACAATTCTACCAATAAATATTTTTTTGCAAATTTATTTCATAATATACCTGCAACAATCAAAGGTAAAATGGTGTTTTTATACAGATGAACAGAAACCATACAAATGATTATGAGAAATGATTCAGCTCAAATAATCTCCAACAGCTGATTTCTGAAACTGAACCAAAGATGACATATTTTTTGTTATTTAATTTGACCCTAAATCTCTTCTTTTCATCTCAGAAACAGGGAGCTCTGATCAAGTGTATATTCAACACTATCTCTGTATGTCAGCGTTTCAATGCTGGTTAGCGTCGGTGCAGCCGTCAGTCATACAAACACTCAGACAACATTCAGACAAACTGTGAAATCTTTGCCCACTTTCCTAAATTATCTGGCTGGTTTCACGTGGCAGTCAGTGCTGTTACATCTGTCTGTGTGTGAGAGTCGACCGTCTGTCACGGCAGGATTTAGGTGACATGAGCGGCAACAGTTTGTCATCACACAGACCATGTGCAGCTGGAAGGTCACAGGTTTCACAAAGTTTCTATCAGTGAAGTTCTTTTGTTTTTATGCATACTTATACCATCAGCTTTTCCAGTTTGTTCACAGTGTTCAGTGTTCAGTTGGATCTAACGGCTCAGTTCAGCTGCTAACGTTTCCAGAAACAATGTCTCTGTGTTTTCCCTCTATTTGTTGCTTATTTTGTTAATCTTTGTTTATTTTGTTGATTATTTTGTTCATTTTACATTAATTTAGGTTCATTTTGTAAATTATTTAGTTAATCTTTCTTCACTCTGGTGATTATATTCTTTATCTTAGTTCATTTTGTTCATTTTATTTAATATTTTGTTCAATTTTTGTTCATTTTCCTTTAATGTTGTAAAAGCCAAATCAAAATGAACAAAATCAATTTCATCTTCATCCTTACTGAACTTTGTTATTCTTATTGTTTTCAGCAACAGGAGGAGATCTGAGGAGAGGAAATGTCATTGAATGTATAATGGGGGTGTGGCTTAGCATGATTGACAGCGATTGCAACCCCTCCAAACGCTCATGTCTAAAGCTCAGACTCTGGAGGTAAAATGTGTCAACGAAAAACCTTAAGTGAAGTCACATCTTTTACATCAAGTTTATGATCTTGAGTTTGAATTAATCACTAACAGGATTGGAAAAAAATGTGAAAATAAATGGAACCATACTTTATAATTACACTTTTAAAAACATTTTGAAAACATGTAACACACAGTAATGTGACCACGGTTTGTTTTCCAGAGTTCTGTGTTTCTGTACAGTAAATAAACTCAGTTCATCCCTTTATTTTTCTACCTGTCCATCTTTCTTTCTTCTCCTTTCATTTCTCTTCCTCTCTCTTTTCTTTAACCCCCTCCTTTTCGTTCTCATCTCAAACACCTGCAGCGCCTCGGGGCCAATCTGTCGAACTCCAAACACACCGACACACACCTACACACACACACACACACCTCAGCAGCAGGAAGTGAAGAAGTGTAACACCTGAAGTGCTTTCTCAAAGGTCAAAACATCTCCGATGATCTTTCACCATCCCTCCAGGAATCAACAGTTCTTTACCATCAGACACCTCGATGCACTTCAAGTCGCTTTATCTGTTACATGTTAACGTGTACTGCACTACTAATGTGTTCGGTCAGTTATGTTCATAACGAAAAGTCATTAGAGCAGAATTATTTCCACCTGAGCAGCAGTGTTTAGCAGTATATTAACACTTTCCCCAGTAAAAAGTAGTGCAACAACATGGGAGCCTTGTTTAGATTGTTTAAGAGGGAGGTAAAGCCTACATGTTATTTTGAGTTTTTCTCATTCAAAGATACAAAGAACATTGTCATCTTTTCAACCAGCTGCAAAATGTTTCCAACTGCGACACATACATCCTTTAATTTATTGGAGAATCTGATTCCATGTCATGATCTGGATCAAAAAGAAGCTGATAATTTGTTTCTTCAATGTCCTCAATATGTGTGATTCATGGACAATAGTTCTTCAACCTGAGTGGAATCATTCTGTTTAGAGATTCACACTCAACTGCTGACATGTCTACACTAGAACATTTTTGTTTTACAATGGCATTTTAAAATGAAATGGATCTCCGTCCACACTATCGTTATAGTAAAGTTTCAGAAATAACGTCAGGACATTCTAACACACCTGAAACACATCACGTGATGAGGGGGATGATTACAGATGGCCTGTGAATGTAGTCACTTATATCATGATAAAAAGCAGAATGTAACTGCACAACAGCTGCTACAGAGACGACAAGGTAATTCAGTATGTTAGGGATTAATTCTAACTAACGATTTCATTTATTTCTAACCAATCAGCTGCTGTTGCCATGCAGAAGAAACCAATCAGAACTGCAGAGAATTCTAAACATTCTATAGTATGTTTACATGCACACTGTTATTCAACTATTGACAATATTTTGAATTTGACAGGTATCATGTAAACATGATATTCCATTTAGATATTCAGAATTACTTTTTTGGAATGGAGCATTTTCCGATATTATATTATTATTATTTTATTATTATATTATTATATCATCATATTATTCTGGTCTTATGAGGATTCTTTGGACGTATATACAGCACATTCATAAAATATTAACGTAGGTTGTGACACACAGCTCTTGTTTCCACTCAGCTGGAGTAAAGACAAAGATTCTCTGGTAGAGACGGATGAATCCAAAGAAAAATTTCATTTTCTGGTAACAAGGAGAATCACACCTACTGTTAAACATTATTACAGAGGATATCAACAGGTTTATGAGCATATATCAAAAGCTGACCTTTTCCAGAAGGTGTTTGAAGGATTGAAAGAGAGAGGCTGAGTTCACATGGTGCAATGTCGCGACTAGTGGAAAACTTTAAAAAAATATATTTTTAATAGAGGTATGAACATGTGAACAGGAATATTCTTTTTCATTAGTCATGTAAACAGCTAATTAGGAACTTTGTCCTTTTCAACATAAGGACAAAAACTGGAATATTTTGTCACTGTTGCAACTGAGAACCAAAGCTATCGCCATGGTTACTGAACTCCTCCCGAACTGAGGTAGAATTTCACTGTGAACTGACTGAAGCTGCAGAGTTTCAGTTTTGTCCACATCGTAATCTTTATCCAAGCAGCGGACATAATGTGATGCTCTGAGATGATTGTGTTGGTGAAATGCACCCTGGGAGTTGTAGTTGACATCTCCCTCTGTTTACATCCGGGGGACTTGTGTGACCGCAGTGACTCCGCCTACTTTCCATCTATAATTGGTTTATGAAAATTAAAATAAAGTCGTCACTTCATTCCCAACTGGTCTGCCGACGGTGGGAACCAGACCCTGCCCATTTACCCACAACCACTCAGCACCTCCTCCCTCCTCCTCCTCCTCCTCCTCCTCTTCCTCGCCTTGTTTAGCTTTGGCACCTCAGCTGTTCTGCAGGCTGCAGAGACGAAGGTGTGGGACGAGAGAGGGAGGAGAGACAGGGACAAGGAGAGAGAGAGTTGATAATGAAGGTAGCATGTTGTTGTCACCACAGATTGTTGCTCAGGGCTTTCCGTGATGTATATGTGTGTGATTTAACTCCGCCCATCCTCCATACAACCCCCCGACACACACACAACATGGACTCCCATCTCTCTCCAGCCGTGTTCTCCACAAAAACACAGAAACCGTCACAACGTACGCCTACACATCATCACTCCCTCCTCCATCAGCTCTGGCTCTTGACAATTATAGTTTTCTCTATTTATTCAACAAACTAAACCAGAGGTCATGTCATGCACCATCAGGTCAAAGGTCAAACTGTGTGTGCGCAGCTAGTCTGACCAGGTTTAACCCGCTTTGTTCAGGATATCACAGCATTTTGATCCCACATGTTGAGACAATATCCCCGCATGTAGATTTTGAAGAGAAAACATGAGTTAATCTGATTAAAGGCAGGTTTACATATATTTTTCACAGATTTTAACTGAATATTTAGAAAATCTGCAAAAAAAAGTTAATTTTTGTTTCTATTTCAGAGAAAAATTTATATAAAACAAAAGATTCAGAGATTATTTTGTTCATTTTGTTGATTTTAAAAAAAACTTTTTTCTTCATGTTGGTTGTTTTGTCATTCAGTCATTCAATCATTATGTTGAACAAAATAATCAACATAATGATTATTTTGTTCATTTTGTTGATTATTTTGCTCATTTTGAAAAAAAATGGACAAAATCAATTCAATCTACGTTGCTATTGAACTTTCTTATTTTTATTTTCAGCAGCAGGAGGAGAAAATACCAAGTCATGTGACGTACATCTGAGGAGACACAATCTACATGTGTTTTTTGCTCAACAACATTAGTTAGAGAGACATTATTAATCTGAATGTAAGTCAACATCTCATTGGTCACATGTCTCACTTTTGACTTGTTGGGACGTGGTCTCACTATGTACAGAACATAGCACATAGAAATCCACTCTGCAAACATAAAAAGATGCCAGTCTTCCATTGATAGTTTTTAGGCGAGATGTGTGCAGCCGCTTTACACAGACCTGGGTCATAAAGTGTTTTTAATTAAACTACCAGCATACAAGACCTGTTGTCCAGCTGGCAGCTAGTGATGGAAGACTCTGTCAGCAAAATAAAGCACAAAACAGTCTAAAGTTTTACATTTGTGACTAATTTCCTACACTAAAGAATGTTTTAACTGTATTAAATGTATTAATACAGTATTTAACAGATTTCCCACAGTGCATAGTTCATAACCTCTGGTTTTGTGGACGTAGTAGCATTTATGTGGGGGCAGGCATCTGTGCAGATAAGTATAAAGTATAAATAATAATAATAATAATAATAATTATTATTATTATTATTATAGTAATAATAATAATAACTTTAACTGTAGTGCCTTTACAAGGTGCTTTACAAAATGAAATACCACACAATATAACAGTGCATCGTAGACAATTAAAATGAAATAAAATGCGATAACACAACAGAGATAAAAAAATAATACAACATGGAATTAGACATGAAACAATAATTATGTAAATGCTGTCTTCTATAGGTGTGTTTTTAAAAGATAAAAAGATTTGGAGATAAAACAGTAAAAGCATTTGATCATGGACCTGAGTGGACTAAGTTGTTAAATAACACCGTACATGTATGGGTTAAGAAATTCCCCTGCAGCAGTAAGTCTTCTGGTACTTGTAAAAGCAGTGTGTTACCATCAGACGGATGTATAGGCTGAGTGTTTGTGCTGCAAGTGTAAGGATGTACACTGGAGGTGTTGGCCGGTGGGGGATGGATACGTATGTGTCGGTGTGTACGTTTATTTGTTGCTCTGCGTGTGTGATTCTTCACGTTTCCTGTGTGTTTGTGTGTTTCCCCTCCCCGTCGTCTACTGTCACACTGCTGAAGTCAGCAGCTGAGGTGACAGCTTCCCTCCACACAGCAAGGCACTAACACTGACAGGGTTGCTGGTTTCATTCCCAGGTGGGGTTACCTGTCTTACCAATGTGTTAAACAGAACGGTGATGCTGTTTGTAAAACTCTCTCCAAGTCCGACTAAAGGTGACCATAGGCTCTTTCAGGTGTTACTACCACCTGTTATGTGTCCACACTGCAGGAACCGAGGACAGACACGGTTCCTAGAGAGGTCTGTAAGGGTCTATTTCAGCTTCTCCTTCAGGGTAGATAACTTTCCCAGCACAAGAGGCACCTCTACGGTTGTGTTCAGACCCGGCATTAACATCCATGCTTATAAATCTCACCATATTTTCAACTCTAATGCAACACACTCAAGATGCATTTCAGGACACATTCCTATCTGATCAGTCAGGACACACTCGGAGGTGGTCTGGGACACATTTATCCACATTCTCTAGTGTCCTGGATGCAGTGAAGGACTCAGCTGATGTTGCCTGTGTAGCCAACAGCGTCATATTAAAGTGTTTTAAAGACATGTGAAATGTTCGAAAGATGTATCATAAAGATGTATCATGAGTGCTTCATATGTGTAGTGCTGCCTGAGACGCCTGAACATCCACAGTTCACATCATCCAGTAGAAATTCATGAATATGTTTTTAACGGTTGAAAATTCAATCATCACTACGGCGTATGTCATGGAGAGAACTAATGAAACAAACAGAAAGGTCAAAGTTGTCATATGGATATTTAAGGTGTATTTCAACTATTCATGCACTGAGTAACAGACAGAAAACAATGTCGCCTTCAAAGAGCACAGTGAATTAAACTTACACAGAAACATTACAACATCCACTCGGTTCAACTTGAAATGAAAGCGTGTGCTATGTTTTAAGCTATAGATGAGCTTGTTTATTTGCATATGGAGCAGGGACGTCAGATCCAATCACTCAATCATCATCAAAGACACAACAAGATGAAAATACACCTGCAGACTCTGATTTAGTTTTTAGTTTTTATTTTGTTCATATTATTTGTTTTAATTTAATGTCGCAAAAGCGTTTAATGTGTCCACGCAAAGTTCATTTTTGCTTCAGACATCCAGGTTGTGAAAAGTTTATTAAAATCACTCGACTAAAAACAAAGATGAACGAGACGTTTCAGTGTTCATCCAAACGCCATCATCAGTTGTAAAATGTGACAGGAAGTTAAAAAAAAAAGTGTGACATAATCAACACGAGCTGCTTCTATCAATATCTATATCAATATCCTCTCTGGATTTTTACAGGTCATGTGCTGATCATGTGACCTCTTTGTGTGTATTTTTTATTTATTTATTTTTACTTCCTGTCACATTTTAGATGAACACCGAAACGTCTTGTTCATCTTTGTTTTTAGTCCTCTGATTTTAATAAACGTTTTTAACAAAAGAAAAAAATCTGCAGGAGTAAAATGAAGTAAAACAACAAAACATTCTGTGTTTTACTTGACAATGTAAACAAAATAAACCCTGAAGACAAAGAGATGATATTTTCAGATCAGTCAGAAGTCTATTAGAGTGATATTTATGTTTGTTTAGTCTGAATGTGTAATATTCTCATCTTTCTGGGCTGTTTGTTTAAAATTCAGTCCAATCCTTCATGTTAGTTCATTAGTAAACACTGATTCATATGTTCATAAGTTGAGATGACAAATCATATTAATATCCCCCTACAAAAAGGAAAAAAACCCAACTTGCTAATGATACCAAACAGGCCCTGTTTGGCTGCCACCAGTGTTTTTCATCCTACTATTTGCACCGCTCTCTATCTCTCTCTGAAAGTGAGAAGTTGATTGGCTGTCAACAACTTTCCACATTTCTGTTTTTTTTTTTTTTCCCATCCTCACTGTTCTCCTGCAGCCTAATTATCACTAAATGTGCCACCGGGCAAAAGCAGAACGCATGGCAATATTTGATTACATGAACAATAAATTACCATCAACAACACACTCATGAAACACATTGGAAAATAGTGACAAGGATAATTATGTACAGTCAAAACCACAGTGTCAGAGGGGGCTGCAAGGACAGGTAGAGCTGTAACACCGCGTACCGTTAGCGTAATCACCGTTAACGAGCAATCTGCACTGGTCGACTACCGGCCAATTATACACGCATGTCAACAACACCCGAGGAAAGCACCGAGACGAGATAATGAGGCACAGGATAACACTTCATTACAACAACGGAATCATATACGGGAGCACATTAACTAAGTAACTAATAATGTCAAATAATATCAGATCATTAAGGCACAGATAAAAGGTAAAAACTACCAGAGCCTCTTGTGACGCTGGAACACAGCAGTGAGCAGCATTTTCCTCCAGAGGGTGACACTAGTCAGCTTTCCATCCAAATGTATCGCAAATGTTAACCAAATTTTCGGAAATTCATTAAAAAAAAATAAAATACGAATCCATGCGCTTTTCCATTCACTACTGTTACGTGAATATTAAGAGCTGGTTCATCATTATCATGGTTTAAAAGTTTACGCATTAAAGTATTTCATACAATAACATGTGACCTGAGCGGCTGATTGAGGAGCCAATAAACAGCTGATACCGCTGAACTGAACCTCTGGTCTGGCTCATATAACGTTCACAGTTTATCAAAGCCTTTGTCTAACATTTCTTTCTGCAGCTCTTCATACATGGTGGCGTTTCGTTGCTGTTTTCCATCTACTATGATATGTCTGTTCATTAAGTCAAGTTCTGTTTCAGTTTCCTCTTTTCTCCACACATAGACACAATTATTCACTAAATCTGTTTCCACTGCACGTATGCACATTTATCAGTATGTTGACTTTTCCACTTCTCCCAAGCAGCAAAAGTTCTTTGCAATATTACAAAGTATTTTCAAATTTTCAGCGTTTCCACTCAGGTTTTTTTGTGCAAATTGAAAATGCAAATAAAAAGAGCTGGATGGAAACACACCTACTAAGCAAAGGCATTTTCACAACTGAAAGTCTGAACCAAGGTCTATGTTTTTATTAAATTTGGACATCTGGTCCAGTTCATTTTGCTTTTACACTGCAACTTTGGTAGCAGACTAATACGTCCTGCTGTCATCGTTTACGTCTACTGTGTCTCCTCATACTTGACGTTGATTGGTTTATAGGCAGGTGTGCATTTCATTTTGCCGTGTTTGATTTACAACATGGCTCAAATGTCTGTCCATTGCTGAGAAGGAAGAGGTGCATACAAAAATGAAAAGGCAGATATAAATGGAAACAGAGGAAAAAAACATTACAACATAAAAAATTAACTAAATATACAGCCGTGGAAAAACTTAATTAAGAGACCATTGGTTTTACTATTTACAGGTAGGTAACATTTCTCCCAAATTCCAAATAAAAAGACATCAATATAAAAAAGTACAAGAAACATGTCAGATATGTAATCTTTTCAATTGTTCTGTTTCCTTATTTCCTCCATCTCTTTCCTCTTATATGCACTTTGTTTATTTTTTAATTTTGTATTTTACTCCCCCACTCATTCTTAGTTACATTCATTTTCTGCTTACAGACAGTAAAAACATGTATGTATGTAGCAGTTATAGCTAGTGATAAGTGGCTATTGATTAGCTTGGTTGGTAATTGTTGTGTAGCTTATTTGTGAATTAGCTGAATGTGTGTTGAGAGCACCTTCTTCTCGGATTTACTCTTTTTTTCTCTGCTGTTTCCATTAAACTCATGTATTTTCCTTCTGGGCCAGTTGGCCTCCGTCCTCAGTTTTACAGGTTCTGTCATGTTTCCATCACATAAACTTTGTGTGTCTTTTCCTCTTCTCTCCTGACTCTCAACTAGGATTAGTCCTTCATGTCACTGTCATAAATGCAGGCATTTCTATCGCTACTCATTTACACCCATATGTTGATAGCATCATGCTAGCATGCTACCTGGTCAATAAAGGAGCTTAACAACTGAAAAGCTAATTTACTTAGAAAACAGTGGCGTTACCCTCACATTTCTGAGAAATGTAGTTAAACTGCTAATGTATATGCAACAATACTGGTTCTCTTTAGTTTAGATTTTTTGAGGTCATGTTGTTTTCCTTCGAGGACGTCGAGGGCACAGAGACTCATCAGAGTGCATTAACTTTTACGCTACAAACAAAACAAACGAGTCCCAGTCGACCTCAGCAAGTGGTTTGCGTGACTGATCCACAGCGTTTGGTGGTCCTTTACACTTGTACGTAGAGCTGTGATCCAATCATTTTAAGCCATGTTCGTACCAAGTGTAAACATGATCGTGGTGTCAGCCTTGTCTTCATCATGAATCTCACCAGAGAAGATCATCATTCCGTGTGTTTGTTGCTCACTGATGTGAAGCTGCTAATCTGTGATAAATTATCTTTAGTGTCTGATCACTGTCAACCGAACCCAAAGATTGTGACTTTCTCCCTTCTTATTTTCTGCTCATCTTTCAGTGTTCCACTCATCCCCCAACAGATTCTCTGTTTTCTTTCATTTTCCGTCTGTTCTTGCATGCTCTCTTCTCTTCCTCACCTCTTATTCTATTTTTATCGTTCTTCCTCCACACTCCCACCCTTCGTCTTTCCAACACTCCATCTCTTAACATCTTTCAGGTTTCATCTATTCTTTTTTTTGTTCTTTCCTTTTTCTTTTTCATCAGTCATCCTCTACCCTTTTCCTCTTACACATCTCCTCCCTTTTCCCTTCATGTTTGTGTTTTTCTTCATCTTCCCACTCTTTTTTATTTCATTATCTTCTTTTTCTGATCATTTTTGGGATTTCACTTGTTGTCCAACTCTTCCTAATAACTTTTTTTTCTCCAGACCTTTCCTATATGCATTTAACCTTTTCGATCTCTCCTGCTTCATCCTTTCCATCTTTAAACACCTCTTTATTTTTCCTCCTGTTTGTGTTGTATTTATTGTCAGTATTTTCTCTTTATTTCCTTAAATTTTAGTTTTCTAATTTAATTATTAATAATGTTTGTGTTTTTCAAAACACAACAAAAATGTGACAAGATCTACATGTAACGTGGTCTGCAGAGGTCATGGTTTGTCTCAGGTTTTTGTATTTCTTGTCTTTAGAGGCAGACACACTGATCCATAAGGTTTCAATAATGCAGACTCTGAAGACCTGAATTTAAAGGTCCAGTGTGTGATTCTTAGTGACATCTGGTGGTGAAGTTATAGATTACAAACTGAATCACTTCCTCATCCTCTTCTACAGTGGCCGCTAAAAACATGGAAAGTCCTTGATAAGAGGCAGTGTTTTTTTCTGTTCTGGCTTTAAACCCAAAGGTAATGCAACAGCGAGCCGCTTCTGAAATGCTCCCGGTGTGGACTGAAGCCCTGCCGATGACAGAACTAAACCAGGTTAGAACCACACCATGGTAACATTTATTCATCTATCGCCATCACGTTTTTCAAATAACCCAGCGTAAAATTGAGTCTATTTGCATTTTTACATTGAGTTATAGCTTATAATTGTCAGTCATTAGTCAGTCAGTCATTATCTGTAACCGCTTAATCCCCCTATGGAGGGTCGCGGGGGGGGCTGGAGCCGATCCCAGCCG
>JAPQRN010000002.1:4009427-4022561 GCA_037367275.1 Coranthus polyacanthus
ACCTTAGTTTGGGTGGATAATTGATCGTTGACATGTACAAATTGAGATCTATCAGAAACGTATGATTTAAACCAGTCGAGAGCGGTTCCTTTAATCCCAATGGAATGTTCTAATCTGTGTAATAAAAGCATTATTACACAGCATTCAATGGAAGCCACTTACTTGTATTTAACAGAGCTTTTATTGATTAAACATCCTGTGGCGTTTATAAGTTTCTACAAATGACACTTTAGCTGAAAAAGTAAGACAGACACCTGTAGTGACTGAAACCAGACAATAACCCTTGAGATGATGATCTAGAACAACAAAGTGTTTAAAATAGCTGGATTATATTGTTGAATGTATTAAATTAAATTTGTAGAAGTGAACATTGTGTTTAACTGGCAGCACATCACATGACAGACACATGACGTGAAAGTGACGTCCTGACCAAGCATCAGTATGAGACGAGTTGGGTGTGAGAATGTGTAAACTGTCTCACCATTTTCAGGCCCTGATTATTCTTGAACTCAATATCTTTACATGATTTACAGGTAACAACTCCTTATTTGTCTCATTCTGGTCTGTAATGGAGACCCTTAGTCTAAAACACAGCACTTTAAAAAATATCAACTCGTCATGAAAATGTTGGAAACAAAGCATCAACGCCTCTGAATCCTGAGTTTTGCCTCACACGGTTTCACCTCAGGATTTAAACTTAAACCACTCATCAAATGAGAAGCGTATCCCTCTGGTGGTGTTTATGCTCTATTTTCCATATGTTCATTACTCGTCCCTGAAGAACTAAAGAGATGAAAGAATGGCCAATTAGGCTACTGATCAACTTCCTTTAGTGCCAAGTCCTGCTCTAACATATGTGTATTTCTGTAATCCCTGTAAACGTTCACTACGTCAGGTCTAATTTGGAGAAGCTGTTTCCATCTCCCATTAAGGGCATGAAATCTTTTTGGAAAAAGACAAAAACCACCTCAGGCTAGTGTAAAAAGTTTCTTTGCTAAATTGAGGACGTGTTTGAGAAATGTTTACGTTTCCAACAACCTTTCCGCATGCACTACTTCAAATGTGGATAAAAATAGGTGTACTTTTACTATTTTCTGTCTCCAAGCGTCTCTCAATCAACACGACAGCATCAAGTGCTGCACATCACTTCTGTCATCACCTTTCATAATAAAAGTCCTCAACATATACACTGATCCTTCGCTGGTGGTCACTTCCTTCATAGTCCGGTCACAGTCCTTCTACTGATCAATACGTCCAATGAACTGAACAGTGTAGAACAGACAAATTCACTGGTTCAGTAACACATATATTTCACACGTTTATTAATAGATGGAAATGAAAACATAAATGAAGGTGGAAACAAGCAGCTACATGGGAAGCTGTATTCAGATAATTATTAATTACATTTACACTGAGGATTTAGTGGAAAACTGATAAATGCATCTCAAAGAGCAATAATAGAGGTTTATCTGTATTTTTAAATACAGGTTTCTCTGTTCACGTCTATCATTTAATTCTGAAATACTGAACCTTCTTTTAATTGTTTTAATCATTCTATATTACTCTCTTTTATTATGGTTTTATGTATTCTGTGCTTTCTTTTCACCATATTTCTATATTTTATTGTTTAAGAACTTTGTATTTAGTTTTAATTTTCCTCTGGATGTTCCATTCATTTATGTATAAGCACTTTGTGTATGAAATGCATCACATATCATAAATAAACTTGCCTAATAAGATAAAAAGCCTAATTACGTTTAAATGCATATTGCACTGGCAACGCGGGTGACTCTTTATTCTTCTTCTTTGTTTAGGTTTTACGCCGAGGATTGTGGGTGATTAAATAGCGCAGAGGATCCACAGAAGCGTCCTTGAAAATTCTCCAAAGGAAGGGCTCAGTCCTCAGTTCCAATCCTGATCTTGGACACCGGAAACAATCCTCGGTGAAATCTGACGACACAGAATTATGTAATTTACGCTTTGAAGGATTTATACTTTAGACTTTGAAACACCCTGCGACTGAACTTCGTCACTCAAAGCAGAAGTAACTCAGTCAGTATTAGATCATTATTAGACCACTGTGACAAAGTAGTGAAAAGTCCAGATCACACAAGATCAGACCATTACAGGGAATAAATGACAGATTTAAACTAAAAACAGGCTTTAGTTTTTTGAGGTGAATTATCCATTATTTGTTTTGTGTCATTGTCCACTTTCACATCATCAACAGTGATTTCAACATAAACGGATGAAACAATGACATATAGAAAAGACGACCCCTTGGTGAATCCATTGATGAATATCATACATGACAAAGAGAACAAGGTCAAGGACAAAAACAATGTAAAAGATGAGACGACAAAACGACATAAAAGATTTTATAGGACTGGACTGTGGAGAATGTTCATTATTTTCAGTCTGCTGTTTTGAAAAACGTGATGGTGAAAGTTGAAAACAAAACGAAAAACCCACAAAAGACAAAAATGACGTAAAAGATGCAAGAAGTACGAAAAAGACGTAGAAAGAGGAAAACTACGTACAAGACGCAACAAGACAAAACAAAGTAAAAGATGTGAGACGAAATAGACGTAAAGACATAACAAGACGAAAATTCCGTTACAAGATAATGACATTGTTATCATTAACATAGATAATGTTGATTATTGTCTTTGATTTAATTTACTTTTTAATCTTCACATTATATTAATATGACCTGAGGTTCAGTCCACTTTACACACAACCAGCCACTAGAAATGTCTGAGTGATGACTTTTGTACTTTGAGGACATTTCAGAGCCTGGACTTAGTAAAGAATCAGTACAGAGGAAACAACGCGCTTTCTTTAAACTCTGCTTTCTGTATTGTTCGATAATAAGACAATAAAACAAACATCATTATCTTGCAAATGAGTTGCTCTGCAGCCCAAAGAGACGCGGGTTCATCCAAACTGACACATCATCACCGCTGAGGTCTGAACGCCCACAGTGACCCTGACTCCTCCGGTCTGTCCACAAACCACCGAGCGGGAGTCCAAATCCAGACCGACACCCACACCTCGACGTCAGGCCGAACCGGGCCAAACTCCCACCACCAGCACCGGCTACCAGCACCGTCCTCGGGCCTCGGGCTCTTCCCACGTCCAATCACATTATCTGATGGAAGCTCTGGGCTCCGAACGCCGTCGTCTGTTCGGGTCAGGCCTCAGACTCCCACCACGAGAGGAGGGGGTGCAAATTATCCTCAAAAACGAAGGAGAACAATTGAAGAGTGTCCATCCAGAATTTAAAAAACGGTTGGAAAAACAAAAAAGACACCTACACTAATGACAGGAGGAATGATCACAGAGAATGGTGCTTTTACAAAGAAGAATATTATTTTCCACTCTGTCAAGAATAAGAACTTTCATTATTTAAGAGGAATTAACCTGCCTGATGCCTATTTTTGGTGACTTGTACTAAAATCTAAATGACAGCAGCTGAGTCACATCCTCTCTACCTAAAATACCCTGATAAACAGTATTTCTGAGCTTTTACTCCATCTGTTTTTTCGAGAGCTTCAGTGGCAGATGAATAAAGTGTCCGTCAGCACATATCAGCCGTCTGCAGCAGGTGGAGGGTCGGATGTCGCCGCGGGCCCCGTTCGCTTCTTCGTTGGTTCCTTCGCTCTCCTCAGGCTTTGTGCGCTCCGTTTCTTGCCGTTCGTCATTGTGTTTACAGCCGGACCGTTGGCGAGCGAGCGGGAGCCGGTCCAGCCATCTTGTGTGGAAAATTTCGGACTGGGCACGAGCCGGCCATCTGCAGCTCCAGGCCTTCGGCAGCCAAACGGAGAAACACTTCAGCTACTGGAGGCTTCGGAGGAGGGAGGATGAGGAGGGAAATCTGCAGCAGAAATGTCTCTCTGTGGAAGGGAAATTACATTACATTTATGTTCTTTGGGTTCTGCTGTGATTCTTACTTCTGGTACCTGGAAATGCAGCTGAAATAATTCTGATGATGAAAACACACAAAAATAAGATTTCAAATTAGCACGAGGCTGATGTTAAGAGCATTTAACAGATGATTGCCTGTAAGAGCCAAATGACTACAGTACAGTACAGTAATTATAGATGACAAGCATTCCAAGAAGTGTTAATTGTTAATGGAAGTTGTTTCTGATGTTTATGTAGTATTGGCTTAGAGAAGTGATTATAACTCATGTCTGTGTTGGCATCAGAGCATAAGGAATGGACGGGTTTTGACAGGGAGGTATTTGCTTCACTTCACATAGATTTGAATGTATACAGTAATTGACATTATCATATATTTGGGCTCTTAATTTATGCTATGATCTCCTTTTCAGAGGGATCGTAGTTCTTTTTATTTATACTTTATGATGTTATTTGTACAAAAACAAACTGATTATTTGATAATTAAGAAGTCCCAAACACACAAGCGTTTACCACTGGGCCTATTTTTGTATGTAAATGATGACAGTTGTTTTAATTGTATTTTATTTTGAGTCAATTAAATTTTCCTGATGACATTAATAAAATTCATCTCATGTCTTCATCACTTATGTGTTTGCGTTGTCAAGGAGGTAACGTCATGTGACATCCCATTCCTTTTAGGACATTTCAAGCCCTTAAGGCCTTTCACACTCAGACACTGACCAGCTGACGTTAGTAAAGTGTGTGAGGGATTAGGATGGAGATTGGGACTGGGACTGGGGCAATGTCGCAATTCCAAAAATACACATTGAGGATCGAGGAGGCTGTTGGAGGAGCTATGGTGGATGATACACAGGTGTATCCTTTGCGTTAGTCTTTTCCGTGATCGGACCATTGACGTATAACAGGCGGCACGCGTATTGATTATACAAACCACGGCAGGAGCAGGAAATCATAATGAATAAATAAATCATGAAGGGAGAAGCAGCCATGTAGATGATGGTGACAGGATGTGTTAATCTGATCCCAAAATGACAGTGTGAAAGAAAAAGAAAAAGGACCCAACAAGGGAACAAAAACATGAACCTTGGTTTGAACTTTGAGGTGTGAAAACACTCTTGGAGAGGAATCGAGGAGGTACAAATTGGGAAATGAGAAGAAGAGTGACTGCAGTAAAAAAATCAAGTGATACACATACTCTGAATGTGTTGTATGTCCAGAGAACCCTCCTAAAGCTTGGTCAAAGAGAGTATTTCAGCAGGACAATGATCCACAGCATCGCTCAAGGCAGACTGCTGCCTTTCTGAAGGACTGGTCTAGTATGTCGCCTCATCTGAACCCAATCCCGAAACACAAGGTGGAGGAACGTCAGGTGTCCAACATCAGGCAGCTCAGAGAGGTCATCGCATTTGAAAAAAGGATTCAGGACATCCAAACAGAATATGCTGTTTACATGACACCTGTCATGTTCAGAATATTGTCATATTCTGAATAATAGTGGAATAATATTGTGTATCTAAATGTAGCAGCAGTGAAGCTGTTTTACAAAGACACTTGATGTTCCTTTGTCCTTGAATTTGTCTCCGTCTGCACATCTTTGAGCTGTATGAGAGTCTTTAGTCTGAACCAATGGACTCTCTGAGATACAGAAAGGAATTGAAGTTGATCATCAGACTGAAAACAGAATAAACTAAACACCTTCTGTCAGTGTGAACTTCCTCCATCCTCTGAGTTTTTGTTTCCTCCGTTCAGACTTCAGGTGGAGCGGCGTGTGAATCACAGTCTGGATATTTCGGAAAAGAGAAGGTCGTCATCTCTACACCTGAGGCGACAGAGCTGACACCTCCAGCACTCAGACAGGTGAGAAGGCACAAACAATCCACGCTCATAATGAGGACCGCCACAGACACATTATTGGCTTTTATTGTGTTCTGTTTTCATTTTTGGAGAAAATCTGCATATTTTATCAGCTTTATTATTCAGAGTGTGACAGATAAATAAATACGGTGTTTTTACAGTCAAAGAGTGAAACGCTAAACTGAAGAGTTGTGATTCGCTTTGTTCTTCAAAACCGGCTGAATGATGCGCAAAAAACAAATCCTACAGGGATTATTTTGATAGATATTGTGATTGCAATATGAGTCGCGATTTCAGTGGAAGTCCTCAGTTTTGTATTTCATTTTCACTGACAAAAATGTGAAACGTGTGGAGAATCTGATTTGTAGTCTTGTGCATCTCTGTAGTACCACAGTGTTTCATTTCTACGCACATTTGGATACATTTCCACACCAAAGTCAGTTTAACCTCTTCCTCTTTGTTCAGGTGCAGGTAAATCAGCTTTGTTTCTCAAATCAGGGGCCGTATTTATAAAGATTCCTTCTAGTGAGGAAATTTAAGAAAAGTCGTAGAATTATGAACTTTAATTTCCCCTTAAAGTTCAAACTAGATCCTATAAAGATAAAAGTTATTCACAAACCCTTGAAAGATCTGCTGAGGAGAAAATGCAGAGAAGACAGAGGCTGAGTTATTACAGCTGATGAAAAGAAGACTAAAACTAAATCTACCTGTAAAAAAATATGAATAATATGAATAAAAACAGATTTTTACAAACACGAAAACCAAATAAAAAGTACAATGGACAATGTAACATAAACTAAAACCTATAGAATATCAGGTAAAATTATCATGACTTTCTTTTCCCCTCAGTGTTAATGGTTCATGTTGAACAAGAACCAATATGGGACCTTTAAATAAACGATGGTTTAATAAATCACTGCATTTTTTCGTTCAACCTTCTTCAGCTTCTATAAATCGAGGCATTTCCTCATAAAACCTGAAAAACTCAAACTTACACTGAAACTAAAGAAAACCTCAATTAAAACTAGTCAATTCATCAAAATAAAATGAAATTAAAACTCCTTGTGCGACAGGCTCAACTCCTCACTGAGATGATGGTTTTTGTCTCTTCTTTGCACATCGATGTAATGTTACCGTTAAATGGAGACGTCACCTGACTGCTGCTTCTGTAATTCACTCTCATGTCTTCTCTTTTTGAAAACGCAGTGATAGTACCACTTCATCTTCTTACTGAAGTTGTAAACACTGACACCCACTTTGACATGAGGAGGAGGCGTGGTCATAGCACAGGTTGTCTAGGTAACTGGTGTGTGCCCTTGTGAAAGTGTCTGAATGAAACAAGCAAACTTGTCATTCAATCTGTTTTGTATTATGTATATATGTTTGTTTCTATATGTACTTTTATGCACCTGCCATGACTCAAAATCTCCCGCATTTGGTGGGTGCTAATATAAAACCCTGGTCTGGATCATAGTGTAAGTAAGAAGTGGACAGAGGGACGGTGACGTCTTCCATTGGTTTCTGAGTGAAACTAGCATTTAGCATTAGCTCATCCGTGACTCCTCGCATTCCCACAGCTCCGCCCATTTTGTCCAAATACGGTCACTTCTGGTTCCAAAAAGCCAAAATGGCGACAGCCAAATCGCAAACTACTGGCTTCAAAACAGCAATTCAGAAACCAGTGGATGATGTCGTGGTTCCTCTGTCCACCAGTCTATGGGTAAAACAGTAAACTTCATCAAACATTTACATAATAAAGTCATTTTACAGTGTGTTGTAACTTCTTAACCACATCTACAGCTGAGTTGTCTGTCGGGAAAAGAATATTTTTTATTCAATAAACAGAAACACTGAAAGTCCAATTGTGAGTGAGCTGTCAATCACACCTGTCAATCAAAGCTAAAATCCTAATGGAGCAATAATTTACAGATGGATCACAACACTTACTAGAGGGTCCAAATATAACAAATGAGACCAGAATGACTCCTGTTGAAACGTAATTTTTTTAGAGAGAAGTTCAATATAAGTCTATGGGAGCATCGTCTAGTGGTCATCAGTGGTATTGCACGTTGGAGCCAAGGTCGTTACCGCTCGGACTGGAATCAAACTAAAACAAAAGGTGAAATGTAGTAAATGCTGATGTGAAATCCTAAGCAATGTATACTGCAGTTTTACTGTTTCATACCTCATACTCTGTTTTTCAAGGTCCAGTACCCACAATCCACTGCAGCTGCAGAAAGGAAGTGCATATTTTATCAAACAGGTTTTTTAATGGCATTGGGACTTTTGGAGAGATGCTTACCTCGTTCACACCTCTGATGGAAGAGACGGAGGTGTGTGTGTGTATGTGTGTGTGTGTGTGTATATGTGTGTGTGTGTGTGTGTGTGTGTGATGCTATAATTGATTTGGACGGTCGCCAAAATGTACGACCTACCTGCTGATATCTTCATATGATCTGCATACACATACGTGTTAGGATAATTAGGATGCAGTGTGTGTGTGGGTAGATGATGTCAAGTATTTAAAGTGGTCTGACAAAAAGCAGGAAATACTTTCTTAGCACCGAAAACGTGAGGAAAAAGGGACTAACGTGATATCAGACTGTGATATAAAGAAGAAAACCTCAAATGCATTAGATTTATGAAGTTCTTATTCTTCTGTTTTTCAGATGCGTCCCACACAAAGAGACTAAAAGATGACTACATTCCTTAGTTTAGTTCTCATGCTGAGTATTTGGCTGCAGAACATTTTATTTCAGAAACGGAAGCAGGGAAGTTCATCAACAAACCTTTGTAGAAATAGAAATAGATGAAAATAAAAAGCTTGGACATGTATTGCTTGTGCTGCTTGTTGGAAAACTATAGTAACTAACAGGATAAGCAGCAACAAGATAACAGTCACAAACAGATGTTGTTCTAAGTTCGTACAGTTTACTCATCAAAATACCCAAATATATGCACTTTTCGTCTACAAAAACCCAAATATGTTCAATTTTTTGCCACAGAGACCTAAATATGTTTAGTTTTTTCCTCTAGGCACCAAAATATGTCCAATTTTCTTCTATAAAAATCAAAATATGTCTGGTTTTGTTCTATGAATACCCATATATATTCCATTTTATAATTAAAACACCCAAATATATTGACTTTTCTCCACCATGAGCCAAACATATCCAGTTTTCTCCCACAAAACATCCAGTTTAATGATACTATTTCCGACTCTAAAGTGTCGGAAATAGTATAAGTATCAGTATCAGACTAAAACATCAGAAAAGTATTACAATGTAAGACCCACTGAACGTGATAATATTCTTCACATTCTGGATCAAATATATTGGGCCCAGATCCAGATCTTCTTACTTCCTCTTGATCCACAGTCTCACTTCTCGGCAACTTCAGTGCTTTGAGTTTTTGTGTTGCTCACCAGGCGGCCGCTTTACTTCTTTTTCCTCTTTTTTATTTTTACATTTTTTTGTCTGTGTGCTGTGTTTTCTCTCCACCCACCAGCTCGGCTCGGCTCAGCGCTGCCTCAGAATCTGTTTCACTCACTAAATTGGCTCCTCAGACACCCTTCCCCTTCTTCCCCAGCTCTCATTTAAAAAGTGAGAAATTATAATTATCTGAATTATGCTTTTAATGATGCGTTAATTAGAGTCATGGAGTGAGATTAGCCTATGAATTATTACTTGTGAAATCCTTCCAGATTCATAGGAGCTTCTCGTACGGGCGGAGAGAGAGGGAGAGGAGAGAAATGTTGCAGAGCTCGGTGATTAGCGCACCAATAAATAACAGAACAGATTGTGGTGCATATGCTTACGATTACAACTTTTAAACCAACGCTATAAACTCACACCGACTGTCTTGTGCTGGCAAGAGGTTTCTGTACCAACAGCCCAGTCAGTTTTGTTTTCTTCAGAGGCTCTCTGTGCAATTCGCACCAAATGTGAACTATTATTATACCGTGTTATGAGCCGATTGTTGATCTGTCAGCTTTTACTGCCTGAAACACTGCTACAAATATAGAGTCTGTTCCACTTAAAGCCACACTAATCCATGGTTCACCGTGGAAACCGTGAATAAAGTTACTGTTTGTAATGAGAAATTGATTAATACCTGTTTCAGTGAAACGTTTTAGATTATTTCACCTCCTGGTTTTCAAAACCCCAAATTAATCCCACAAACACCCAAATATAGTGGGTTTTCTCCAGCAAAAGTCCAAATATATGCAGTTGTTTTCCTCCAAAAAACCCAAATATATTGTGTTTTCTCCAACAGAAACGCAATTACATCCAGTTTTCTCCTCCAAAACACTCAAATACATTCAGTTTTCCTTGAAAAAATCCAAATGCATGCAGTTTTCTCCAATAAAAACCTAAATATATTCAGTTTTGTCCCACAAAAACCCAAATATATGCAGTTTTCTCCAACAAAAACCCCAAAATATTCAGTTTTCTCCAACAAAAACCCAAATATATTCAGCTTTCTCAAACAAAAACCCAAATATATTCAATCTTCTCTAACAGAAACCCAAACATATGCCATTTTCACCAAAAAAACCCAAATATATGCAGTTTCCTCCAACAAAAACACAATTATATCCAGTTTTTGCCTCCAAAAAAATCCAAAATATCCAAATATATTCATTTTTTTCCCTCCAGAAAACCCAAATACATGCGTTTTTTCTCCAAGAAACGTCCAAATATATTCAGTTTTGTCAAAGTAAAAGACCCAAAGCAGTTTACTGCCTCATTGAGCATATGTAAAACATGTTACCATTATTACCCCCACCCCCACTGGGATGCCGAAAAGCCGACAGTGAAAAAACTTCACTGTCGTAGACAGTAGACAGTCAACATGGGTTTCCATCCAAATGTATCACATATTTAACTGAAGTTTTCAAAGAATCTGCAGATGAAAATGCAAATTTATGCACAAATTTCCATCCACTACTGTTATGTAAACATTAAGACTTGGTTCTTCATCATGTTTCAAACTGTTCCAGTTGGATGTAGTATTTCATACAATAACATACGACCTGAGCTGTTGACAGATGTAACCAGACGACTTTGAACCACAATTTCATCCATTTTGTCCAACAACCTGAAGCTGCTTTGGTTTTGTCCTCTGAACCGCCGTCATGTCACTTTGTTTCAAACTCTTCCACAGTTTGTCAAAGACTCAGTCACATAAGGCTGCAAAGTTCAGGTGTCCACGGCGTTTGTCCATTTAGTGCATTTATTGGTGATGCACATCACTTTAAGGCAGGTATTGTTTTCTATTTGACATGAACGTTACATTTGGTTAAAAAAAAAACAAAAAAAAAACTGTAATGGCGTCAAAACAAACATTTCCAGTTTTAAGTGTTTTGTTATTGCTGCCAGTTAAGCAGGCAGTTGTGCGTTTCCTGTCATCACTTACATTGTTCTCATTGACGTATGTGGTTTGTGTTCAAGACAGTTAGTGAACTATTAAGATCAGTTCTGACAGGACGACTATAAAAATATGCTTTGATTAATGACCAGATAAACAGGCTGAGGATGAAGTCATCTGACAACGCAAAAATAAAGATGTTATCACTGACAACACCTGTACCTGTATCATATACTTTATTGTGTCATAAATTAGTGATTATACTGACGCTGCAAGTTAAATGTGGATTAGTTAGTTTGATGCCGCTGCAGGGATTTCATCGAGGAGGCTGGCAATTAAAAACAGCATTGAATACAACATTCATTTACACAATTTATGGTCGACAATGAAAATATTTTCATGAAAAAAGGCTTGCACACTCACTCCAAGCCTCAAAAACTGTTATTAATCCAACTCCACAAATTGCACATGGATGATAAACACTCCCATATTTATACATCGTGTGCACCAAAAGGTGGCAGTGGCATGTGTGGCCAACCATCCAATACCGCAATCCAAGAACGGACTGTGCAGTAATGCAAAGGCTTCAAAAAACACACGTCTTATATTATCAATCAATCATCATCTCAGAATCCACATTTTGGACTTTGCACAGGTTAGAGCTAACATTTAGACAGACTTAAGAATACAGGATGAGAACAGAAATAAACTGTTAGCACAAATCTAAACTGGAAACACACAGAAACTCTTAAAAAGGCATGAAAAAGCTACCAGGATGTATATTATGTGACAATGTGTAGGAGTCCTCAATCCCAGCTCAACACATTCTGCTGCTTGGTCATGAGTCCTCGGAGCTTTCAACACCCAGAGACCAGATAGAAGTCAATATAAGTCCTCAGATCTAAATATGGACAACATGGAACAGATGATGTTAAGTAGCAAAAACCTTAGGAGGAGGTTGTGGTGGCTGTGTTTTTTTATTAAATAGAAGCTCTGAAAGACTGACTCGACAGGTGAGTGAGCAGTCAATCAAAGTCTGACATGGCAGACATCAAAGCTTCTATTTGGCCTGAGATCTTGTTAATGGAGAAAAAATATATAGATGGATTAATAAGAACCCTTATTCTTATTAATCCATCTTTATAGTCTCCAGTCTATCTTTCATTGACTCAGGTGTGGTACAGTGTGATGCAGTTCATTAGAATGTGGTGAAGATGATGATCTGAATTGTCCAACATGTCCTCCACCTTATTCAGTGTCCATCTCTCCACTACAGTCCCCAGTGAGTCCAGTTTCTCTCCAAACACTGAACCTGCTTTCTCTTCCAGTTTGTCCAGTCGTCTGGTGTCATTTTGTTTGATGTTGCCTCCCCAGCAGACTGCAGCATCGAGCAGCACACCCACCACCATCGACTGGTAAAACACGTGAAGCATCTTAGAAGGAAGGTCCAAATAAAACCAACGAGACCACAATGACTCCTGGAAAAAAACGGACTTAGTATATTTAGAGAGAAGTTCAGTGTAAGTCTATGGGAGCCGGGGCTTTTTGGGGCAGCATCTAGTGGCTGTCAGTGGTATTACACTTTAACATACTAAAGCATAGGTTTCATTTTGGAGACAAAGTACTGAACCCTTGGTTCCACCTCAACCACCTCCTACTAAGGTTTCTGCTACTCAACGACATCATCTGGTCAATCTCCGACATCTAAACACTTATGTTGATTTCTATCTGATTCCCTGTACATCAAACATTGCAGCTATAGTGTTACCCAGGTCAGTGGTGATTGGGCCACTTAAAATTACTTAGAGAAGAAGAACTATTTAAACGTAACATTAAACATTAATTTTAGCAAAAACGTCTTAGAAATAAAAAAAAATATGTTTAAATCATTATGATATAATACTCATCCTGTGTCCTGTAGTTCATGTCAACATTTATTGAAGTTGTTTTTAACTGTATTTACTTCATTTCTGTGTTAATATA